>PISX010012974.1:20961-58645 GCA_004024625.1 Mellivora capensis
GGGGGGGGGGGGGGGGGGGGGGGGGGTGACATCGCGCATCGCGACGGATGAGTGAAGATCCAGAGGTAGGGGCCATATCCTGATGGTCATTAGACAGGCAATCTCGAATGCCGATTTTTATGGCGGTCTCCTTTCCTCTGTCACATTTTAAGTTGTAGATGATCCAGAGAGGAGAGAACCCGGCCCGTGACAACCATGAGGGCCTCCCGGTGATCCCATTCAGTGTGTAGCGATAGACGCGCTGTACTTCAGCCTCACAATCCGTCTGCGATACGGACACTGGGGAGAACTCACGAAGGGAAAGGCCCGCTCGCCGAAACTGGGGCCGGAGAGATGGGATATGCCGGAACACAGGTGCCTCTCTGCCATCCCAGGACGGGGGCGGGGGGATGAGGAAGGGAGAATGTCTGTGCATGTCCTTCCGGGACGCCCAGCCCACCCCAGCGAGGAGTAAAGCTAGTTGACACCGGATGTGTTTCCTCCCAAGCGAAGTCCACCTTCCGGCCTGGGCTGCCGCTGCTGCGGGAAGCTGAGCTCTGGCCCTCTGAGTCGGTGAGTGAGTGCGTTGGAGACCCGTAGGGTGGGAAGCCGGAAGAGGAGGAGGAGGAAGGCAGCCAGGCGCGGGCAGGGAGGCTGCGCTGGTGCTGCAACCACCTGGCGGACAGGGCCTATGGTCCTGGGAGGCTTAGCTCGGGAAGACCTGTGTGTGGCGAGCTGCAGGATCTTCCAGGCCACCTTGAGTCCCGATCAGTTCAACAGATGTTCCCTCCGCTGTGCGTGCTCTGCGCCGGCCCCTGTGCTCCCTGCAGAAACTCAGATGAAGCAGGCACCTTTTCGTGGTGCTCTGGGAGCAACTCACTGTCTGTTGGGGAGACAGGAGAAGTCACAGAAGTCCTAATTGATTTGGGTCTTCAAGGAGCCAAATTACTGGCTGAAAGAGGGTTTTAATGGAGACGTGGAAAAATGTATTTGGTCTTCTTGTCTGGGCAGTGGTGAAAATCTCAATATCGAAGGAGCTTTGATGAAAAAGAGAATAGAGGAAAGATAAAGCCTTAAAGATGGCTAGGACCAAATAATGAGGGATCTTGTATTTGCTAAGAAGGGTAGGCAGTCCTGGAGGTAGAGGAGAGCAGTGGAGGATTTAAAGTAAAAGAGAGGGAAGCCTGGGTGACTCGGTTGCTTACGCATCTGCCTTCAGCTCAAGCCGTGATACCAGGGCCTGGGATCCAGTCCCACATTGGGCTCTGCTCAGCAAGAGGTCTGCTTCTCCCTCTTCCTCTGCCCCCTCCCCCCACTCGTGTTCACTCTTGCTAGCGCTCTCGCTCTCTCTCTCCCTCTCTGAAATAAATAAAAAGACTTTAAAAAATAAAGTAGAGGGACGCCTGGGTGGCTCAGTTGGTTGAGCGGCTGCCTTCGGCTCAGGTCATGATCCCAGCGTCCTGGGATCGAGTCCCACATCGGGCTCCTTGCTCAGCAGGGAGTCTGCTTCTCCCTCTACCTTTGCCTGCCACTCTGTCTGTCTGTGCTCGCTCTCTCTGACAAATAAATAAATAAATAAATAAAATCTTTTTAAAAAAAAAATAAAAAATAAAGTAGAAAAGAGAAATTTTTTTTTTTTTAAGTTTTAAGAGGTGTTGGTTCTGGTGGCACTCAGGAGGGTAGGGTGGAATATGGGAGAGTGTGGTATGGAGGAGACCTGATGGAAGACCTTGCAAAGGTCCAAGGGAACAGAAGGAGGACCTGCAGTAGTGATGCAGAATAGGAAGTTTGGAGATTACATTCAGGTTTCTAATGTGAAAAACTACATTAAGTCCCCTTACTAGTGGACATTAACAGCGTCTTGGACCACAATACGGCTAAAATTTAGCCAAGGAGAAAAACAGAAACCATTAAGTACAACTCAGTGTAATAGGTGCTATAACAAAATTACGAAGAACGGGCCATGAGATCATAAAGAAATGTGTTTTCATTTTCTCGGTTTTGCAATGGTGGCATAGAAGTTCACTCTTTGCACCTAGATTAGAATTTGAATCTTCTTTTACCCGATTCAGGTTTGGGATTTTTTTTCTTCTTTTTTACCATCACAATGTAGGAAAGCATTCCCTATCTTTACATCAACGTTTGTGTTTTCTTTTGCATAGATTGTGACCATGGCTGCTGAATCTGATGTTCTGCACTTCCAGTTTGAACAGCAAGGAGATGTAGTCTTGCAGAAAATGAATCTCTTGAGACAGCAGAATTTATTTTGTGATGTGTCCATTTATATCAATGACACCGAGTTCCAGGGCCACAAGGTGATTTTAGCTGCTTGCTCCACTTTCATGAGAGATCAGTTTTTACTCACACAGTCAAAACATGTCAGAATCACCATCCTGCAGAGTGCAGAAGTTGGCAGAAAACTGTTGCTCTCTTGCTATACTGGAGCACTTGAAGTTAAAAGGAAGGAGCTTTTGAAATATTTGACTGCTGCTAGTTACCTACAGATGGTTCACATTGTGGAAAAGTGCACAGAAGCTTTGTCAAAGTATCTGGAAATTGATCTTTCTATGAAAAATAATCAACATGCTGACCTGTGTCAATCCTCTGATCTGGATGTTAAGAATGAGGAAGAAAACTCAGATAAAGACTGTGAGATTATTGAAATTTCAGAAGATAGTCCTATAAACATAGATTTTCACGTAAAAGAAGAGGAAAGCAATGTTTTGCAGTCTACAGTAGAGTTGACATCAGAGCGAAAGGAAGTGAAGTCACCAGAGCTATCTTCAGTAGATATTGGTTTTAAAGATAATGAAATTTGTATCCTCCATGTGGAATCTATTAGTACTGCCGGTGTAGAAAATGGGCAGTTTTCACAGCCTTGTACCTCTTCAAAAGCAAGCATGTATTTCTCTGAAACACAGCATTCACTGATCAATTCTACGGTTGAGAGCAGAGTGGCAGAAGTTCCTGGGAATCAAGATCAGAGCTTATTTAGTGAGAATACTGAAGGAAATCATGGTACAGTGAGTGAGATTCAGAATCTGGAGGAAGCTTATTCACTGAGGCACCAGTGCCCCAGGTGTCCTCGAGGATTTCTTCATGTTGAAAACTATCTGCGCCACCTGAAGATGCATAAGCTCTTCTTGTGCCTACAGTGCGGGAAAACATTTACACAGAAGAAAAATCTCAACCGGCATATTCGAGGGCACATGGGCATACGGCCCTTTCAGTGTACTGTGTGCTTGAAGACATTTACTGCTAAAAGCACACTTCAGGACCACTTGAATATACACAGTGGAGATCGCCCATACAAATGCCACTGTTGTGACATGGATTTCAAGCACAAATCTGCCCTCAAAAAGCACTTAACCTCTGTGCATGGCAGAAGCAGTAGTGAAAAACTACCCAGGCATGATCTCAAAAGGCAAAATCTGCTGTAATTAGAACCACACCTTGCTATATAAGCCTTATATCATAGTTAGGTGAGTTTTTCTACAGAAATGCAGCACATGTTATATTGCATCCCCTGTGCCCCCCCATCTTTGGGCCTTAATTTTGGTCTGCCTACACATGTTATTCTTTCTGAACTTCTACTAGCAGTTCCACAGTGTGGGAGACATGATAAAGCTAAGGGGATGCTGTCTTATCTCGTACAGTATATGTAAGTCCCAGTGGTATATCTAGAGAAATAATGTTTCGCTCTTAAATATTCCTGATTCTAGTGACAGAGAATCCATCAGTATTTCTAAATTCTGATTTTGACTCTCTAGATAAATGATGTACATGTACAATCCCAACCACATAATAATTTTAATGAATTAGGTTAATAGGAAGAGAAAATAGACGTCAAAACATGCTGTAATCCATTATTAATTCTTTGTAGGACTAGTGAAAAAAATTTTTTTTAAACTGGTTGGATTCTGAAGCTAAGCATCAAGGTACTTGTTTTAAACTGTAAGGGAACACACTTCAGATTCACTTGGGAGTAGTAGAATTTCCTTGGACAAAGCTAAAATTCCTTAAAATAATGTTTCTATGATTTGTTAGTATACATATTTTAGAAATGATTAATCAAGCCCAAGTTTCTTGATTTTATTTCATGCAGTTACATTTAATAATTTTATGACCAATAAAATTATACCATTGGCATGAAGCTCTGAAAATTTTTTTTCTTTTTTTAAAGATTTTATTTGTTTATTTGACAGAGAGAGAAATCACAAGTAGGCAGAGAGAGAGGGGGAAGCAGGCTCCCCGCTGAGCAGAGAGCCCAATGTGGGGCTTGATCCCAGGACCCTGAGATCAAGACCCAAGCAGAAGGCAGAGGTCTAACCCACTGAGCCACCCAGGCACCCCTCTGAAAATTTTAGAAATCACAGCTTTATCAAAGATACTCTACGTTTTCCTCTCTTAAATTCATTTTATTTTTTTATTTTTTAGCTAACAAACTAACACTGACATTTGTTTTCCGTCTACATTTTCATGAATTTTAACACATGTAGATTTTGTTCAACCACCACTGCAATCAGGATACAGAACATTCCACCAACCCTAAAAACTCCATTATGATGCCCCTTTGTAATCAACTCCCCCACCTATCTTTAAATCCTGGTAACAGTTGCTACTGCTATCATTTTCCTTTTCTGGAATGACATGAGGGGATCTTGTAGAATGTACCCTTGTGAGATGATTTTTTTCACCACACAGAATGCCATTGGATTCATTCGTGTCCGGTGTATCAACAGTTGATTCCCTTTTTTACTTTGAATTGGCAACATACATTATCTTGCTGTCACTAGATGAACAGTTTAAATATGGTTAGCTATTAGTGTTCTCTTGTTACTTTTTTCATTTATATTAATGCAATTTTCATTTACCACATGTTGGTAAAAATCCTAACCATCCCTAGAATTTTATTCTGTATTCCCAGATATGTGCCAAAAGTAAAACCATGACCGTATGGTTATTTTTGTGAGTGTAATATTCTGATTGTGTTATGAGCCATTGCTCTCTACTATCCCTGTGTACAAATAACACAAAACTTTTTGTTGTCAAAGCAAAGATTAAAATCTATTGCCTGGCAAATCATACTCTCTAAAATGCAGGAACAAAGTAGTTAAGGAAGCCTGACTGGATGCATCTTACTTTCAAGATGTTCTATTTCTCCTCTACTCACCTCAGCTTTATGTAGAATTTCTGCTCTACTTAGGTTCTGAAGCCCTTCCACATTTTAAAATGTAATATACTTTGTACCATTTATAAGAATTTTGTGATTGATCACATGTTGATAGTTACAAATGTTAAATATCCGTTTTGTGATACTTTTGTGAAAAATATATTCTCTGTAGAATTTTAACTCTCAGAGACACTTTAAAGAATCCAGCTCTCATCTTTGATAAGAAAACCAACTTCATAATCCCCTCCCCCAGCCATGTCACTTGTTAGTGACTTTAGACAGGTCACCTCTCTACCAGTTTTTCTTAAATTTATATGTAAAACAGTAACTTTGGACTTGGTAATTTGTAAGATCATTTCCAAGTCCAAAAATCTATGATTTTATACTTAAATCTTCCTGAGTTTCTAAGAACAGAGAAGAGGGGAAAGCAAGAGAGGAGAGTTTTGTGTCTTTATGAATGTTGCTATTTGAGTACTACTTTGGAGATAGAATTTTTCTAAAGTAAATAGTGTTTTTCTTCAATGGAGAACATGATAGTGCAGCGTTTAAATTTCTTTCCGATTTGATCTATGATTGGCCATGATTGTAGTTATGAAAACATTTCCCTTTCACAAATAGTTTGTGCTTGAAGTACTTTTCTTATTTTTGCTTCCTAGGATGAAATTTTTGGGGGGAGGGCTAGAGATGGGAGGGAAGGGTAAAAGAATAGTAATAAACTGTTTTTTTAGGAACTGGTATCTACTATCCTTGAAGTTTGGAAAAAATTATGGTTGAAATATGTTTAAGTTTTATGTGTGCCTTGTAAGATTCTTGTGACATTTTTTGTAAGCACTTTGAGATATTTGCTTGGGGGAAGGGTTGTTTTGTGAAAGTGATGGTTGTTATTTATTTTTATTTATTCCTGTGCAGTAGCAGAGAGTGATCTCAGAACATTCTTAGGACAGTGTCTGTTTGCATGATGTATATAAACAATTCCAGGAAAATGGAATCTTTTTAAAAATGCAGGTATGGCAAAGTAAAGTGTTGAATTTATTCGTTTAAAACATTCACTTTTTGTTGTTTGTGTTTCTGATATGTTGGGGGAAAATGCAACATGTTTGAGTTCAGCCTCTTCATTTACTGCATTTATGTATAAAGGGTCTTGGAAAGTTAATTGTTACTTTGGTATAAGAGAAAATTCTTGCTTTTTTTCTTGGATGTAACTATTCTATATGTTTATATTAAAAAAAAACAATAAACTGGAGATGGGAATGGAGAACTAACTTTGTGTTATGTCTACATCTGTGAATTTTAAAGAAGGGAACTATTTCTTCTGGGCATTCATTCAGTCAAAGAATATTTACTGAGTCTTTATAGTATTAGAAGTTAGGTATGCAGAGGGACGCCTGGGTGGCTCAGTTGGTTAAGCGGCTGCCTTCGGCTTAGGTCATGATCCCAGCATCCTGGGATCGAGTCCCACATCGGGCTCCTCGCTCGGCGGGGAGCCTGCTTCTCCCTCTGCCTCTGCCTGCCTCTCTGCCTGTGCTCACTCTCTCGCTCTCTCTCTCTGACAAATAAATTAAAAAAAAAAAAAGAAGTTAGGTATGCAGAGAAAAATCCCTGCTCTCATGAAAGTTGTATTCTAGTGGAAGGAGAAAAACAGTAAACAGGTAAAATCGGGTGTATATCAGATTTTGAAAACGAAGTTGGAGAAAATAAAGCAGGGGTAGAGAGTGCCAGGGAATGGAAATTGGGATTATAATTTTAGCTGTGATGGTCAGGCCACTTTTGAAAAATCCTAGCAGACTGTCATATACACTATCAAGTAGAATAATGTGTGTGTGTGTCTATATATATATGTATATTTGAATATATATGAATATATACATATATCTTTACAGTTTATAAACTACTTGTTCATATGTCTTTAATTCATAATGGATTTACTTTCATACATGCCTTTGTTGGACATCTGGTTTCACATAGGAAAGTGCCTTGAGTTTAATTACAACTCATGGCCATTTTTCTTAGTCTGTGTTTTTCAGTTTCTCAGTAACAGAATATGTAGTATCTGCCTTTTAGGATTATTTTAATGAGTGAATAAAACTAAAATCAATGGTAAAAATGAAAAAATTTTTAAATGAAATTTTTATTACCTAACACAGGACCTAGCACATGGTAAGCACTTTATAAATGCTAATTCCCTTATTTCTCTGCTTCTTCATCTTAAAAAATACATAATTTAGTCTTTACAGTTTGTTGTGAAAAATCCTTCAACAAGTATTGAGATATTAATTGAATTTTTATCCTTGTCAGCTTCTGAAGAGTTAAGTTTTCTTTTTAAGAAAGAGATATGTGTTAGTGCCTGCCAAGCAAATGCTTTTCTCTTCTTTTTTCTTTTTTTATAGGGAGATTGTTTGGCAAATATGTGGAGGGATTGAGGGAACGGGTCAGTATTTGATTACCGGAGAGTGCATAGAATATAATACAGATATATCAGATCATGCTCAATGGAGACTACCTTTTTACGAGGGGAGTCAGTCTCTCACATCAGTGTCTAGGAGGCTGGCTCAAAGCGCTGATGAAGGTGCAGGGAGTTTCCCATCAACCCTTTCGGCTAGTCTAGGCCTCCTAACAGCACCTCCCACAGTGCTCCGGGGCTCCCTAGTCACGTGACAGGGGTGGTTAGACTCGACCAGAGGGAAGCTGATGCGCAGTCCGGGTGGCGGGGGCTACTACTCTTTCCTTCCACCTCCTTAACTCCCAGTCCTGCGTGATCTCGCGTGAAAAAGAGTATCTTCTCGCGAGAGCTAGGTCGGGATCCCTCCAGGACCGCCTCCTTGGAGAGGAGGAGGAGGAGGAGGCGGAGGCGGAGGGAGGAGGAGGAGGCCCCGTCGCGGCCTCCGCCGCCGCCAACGGGGCTGTCCCTATAGCTCCCGATGGAGTTTGAGGTCGTGAAACCGGCGCCGAGCTCTGCCCCGGCGAGACGAGGCGCCTCCGTCTCCGAGCCGCGCCGTCGCGGGGTTCCCGGGAGCGGCCCTTAGCGACCCCGCCCGGGCCCCCACAGGTAGGGCGGGGGCGGGCACGATGCGGCTGGGGCCCTAGCTCGGGTCCCTAAGTCCTCGGCGGTCGGGCGGGAGACCGGTCTCAGCCCCGGGCCTGGGTGCTGTCGTCGCCGGTGCCCCGAGGGTTGAGAACTGAGGGCCGCACCTGACACTCGGACCCGGCCCGGAATCCGGGGCCTGCGGAGGCCCCTCTCTGGTAGGGCTTTTTCAATCCCGAGCGCCCGGCGCAAATGGCCACCTCCCTTCGACACCGGCGGAGGAGAAGCCTCTGACCCCTAAGGAACCCACCCAAGCAAAGGCCAGGGTTCTCTCTCCCTTTTCTACACCAGCTGGCGAGAGGGCTTTTGGAGGAGGTCCTCGAAACCAAGCCCTCTCTTAGCTTTTCGGCGTTCTGTCCTGGGGCTTCGCGAGATCCCAGAGCAGGGATGGTGGAGGCGATCTGAGTGGTAAATAGGGACCGCGGCCAAACAATGCCCTGGGAGGGCTTAACCTCCTGGGAGGGAGATGGCCGGACCAGAGTGGTTGCACAGTGAATGTGACGGAGCAATGGCACGAAACACGGCCAGGGAATTATGCTGTGGCTTTTTTCTTTCCCTCTTTCATTTTTCCTTCTTGGGGAAGCCTCTTAAGGAGACTCTTCCACCATCTTAGAAGAATGGTAGAAAGCATCTTTGTTTCTCAGAAGCAGCTCTACTTTTCTCTGCCCTTAGCTTTCAGGAAGGGAGAACGTGAGAGTAGCTGTCATTTCCATCCTTCTAATCACAGAGGAGTTTAAGATACCAGCAGGTAGAACCTTGACACCGAAATAGTCTCAAGTAATCACTGACGTAAAGTAGATCTAATCTTGTGATTCCCAGCCTGTTTTATTTTTAAATAACCATCTAGGTTCCCTTCTTTTAATTCCTACTCTCTCCTTACCTGGGCCCCTTTTTAATTCCTGCTCTCCCCCAAACTGCTGAAGTGCTTAAGTAATCTTTTCTCCATTTTTGTATTAGTCAAACTATTAAGTTCTAATAGGAGCTTTTGATTAACCTGAAAATGCAAACGTTGCTACACTACACTGATATGATTTCACCCAAAATAAAAAAAACAAAATGTTTTAGTTAGCCTGTGCAGCCGTTTTCTAGTTAAATACACAAATTTAGTTAAGGCATCTTCAAACATTAAGAAAAGTTTATGGATTTTCTATTATCTTCTTTTATCTGTCTAAAAAGCAACACCACTGTTAAAACATCCTTTTCTTGTGCTGTTTACTTCCCCATTAGTTTTTGAAGGAAGAGAGGCCATTAAATCCTGTCAAATTTTTAAATGTTATTTTTGTTAATTTGGAAATTCATGTTTTCCAAATTTTAGAGTTAGGAAAATTGCTAGAAGGATGAAATGTTAAGCGTATATTGTTTAGAAAAAGCAGAGGTTAAAATTCAAATTGCCTCCTATTATTTGAAGATTGAATTGCAGTCATGTTCATTAGTGGATCCTTTGAGTTATCCCTGATCTGTTATTACTGTTGTGTTGACCTGACATATAAGACTTATGTCCTTTGTTCATATGTTTTCATTAATTCACTTTCTGCTTTTGTAATTTGCTATATCTTGCAGTCTGAAAAAGCTAACAAAAATTCTTTTGGTGGGGAAAGCTTTCTTTTAACATAAAATTTTGTGTTCGGAAATAGAACTTTGAAGCTATATGCAGTATCTAAGAATGTTAAATAAACTTACAACAAGGCCTTATTATAATGAGCACTTACTGTTTTGGTTGGACTGCATTGAAGTTTCACTTTCTAGTTATGGAAAAAGGAAGCATGTGGTAAAATAAAGCTAGCTGAAAATTAAAAGTAATGTTTTGCATCCAATCTGGTAACTCTCTTAAGTTATATCTTTATGTTTCTCAGGTTTTCTAGTTTTGTGAAAACTTAAGTGTAGTTGTGACTTCCACCTCAAATTCTTAATAAATACTACTTTTGATTATTACTTTATAATTTTAAGTACTCTGGAATAGCACTGTCCAATACAAGCCAATAGCCACATGTGGCAATTGAGCACTTGAAATGTGGCTAGTGTTGAGTTGAGATGTGGTATAAATGTAAAATAAAATACACACCAGATTTCAGAGACCTAGTGCAAAAAATAATAATTGAAGCTACCTTAATAATTTTATGTTAATTACATGTCAAAATGATATTTTAGATAAATTGGGTTAAATCATATTATTAAAATTATTTTCATCTGTTTTCCCTTTTTTAATATGACTACTAGAAAACTTTAAATTACTTGTAGCTCACATTGTGTTTCTATTAGACAGCACTATTTATTTTTTTATTATTTTTAAAGATTTTATTTATTTCTTTGACAGAGAATGAGAGCACAAGCAGGGGGAGTGGCAGACAGAGGGAGAAGGAGAAGCAGGATCCCCGCAGAGTAGGGGAGCCGGATGTGGGACTCGATCCCAGGACCTGGGGATCATGACCTGAGACGAAGGCAGTTGCTTAACTAACTGAGCCACCCAGGCGCCCCTAGATAGCACAGTTTAAAACAACACTGCTCTTTGCGAAATAAATTACCTAAATAAAAGTAAGCACTTGAAAACCAAAAATTTTCTGATAGAGTATCATCTTGCAATCAGAATAATCAAAAGGCTAATGACTTTGCTAATATGAAGGATAAAGTTCTTAAGTGGTCATTAGTGATAGGCAGAGGTGAGTAAGTTCTGTCTCAAAAATAAGTATTGTTCCTGTCTTGTCATCACTAAAGCAAAGCTTTATTGATATGCTAATTAAAATAGAAAATTATTGCATTAGTGTTATACTAGAAGACATGAGAAGTTAAATCTTACACTGATAAAAAAAACTGAGTTTATGGGATGCCTGGGTGGCTCAGTCAGTTAACGTCTGTCTGCCTTTGGCTCAGATCATGATCCCAGGATCCTGGGATCAAGTCCCACATTGGGCTCCCCCTACTCTGCAGGGAGCCTGCTTCTCCTTCTCCCTCTGCCTGCCACTCCCCCTGCTTTTGCTCTCTGTCTCTCTCTCACTGACAAATAAATAAATAAAATCTTTAAAAAATAAAAATAAAAAACTGAGTTCAATCTCAGCGTGAATTTAAGAAAAAGTTGAGTCTTATACTTTGCTAACTTATACTAAAGTCACTTATAATAGCAGTCTTTAAAACTGTACTTCAATTCCTTTTCCTCCAGTCCCTTTAGTATGTTTGAGTGCTGAGTTTTAGAGTTTGTGGATTATTTCCATTGGTTTTGTTTGCTGTTTTATAGGCTAAGGTCTCATTTGTACCTGATGCTTTAAATATAATTTTTGAAGTCCAAACTAATTATTTGTAAGGTTTCTGGATTGAGAAGTACTTCTCAGTACTTTTCAGTAGCTTAAATTCCTCACATAGGTGAACTAAAATGAGAACAATGAATGTCTTAACAGACTTGAGCCCTAATGTTTACATTTTTATGAAGAGAATTGTAAAATACTAGGTTTTTTTTATTATACAGTAGTGAAAGAATTATAACCTTTATTCTGGCATTTTAAAATCAGGTGGTATAGTCCAGAACTGGCTGCATAATGTCATGGTGGACTAATAACAAAAATTGTGAGTACTTAGCTGGTATGCAGTTTGCTCTTAATAAAGCAGTACATAATTTGCATCATATAAGAGAAGCCTATTAATTACTCTATCTATTTTACAAGTTAGTATTCATAACAGGGAACTTACAGTCTGGAAAATTACTTCAGGAAAATATTTTTTTTTAAATATTTTATTTATTTATTTGACAGACAGAGATCAGAAGTAGGCAGAGAGGCAGGCAGAGAGAGAGGGGGAAGCAGGCTCCCTACTGAGCAGAGAGCCGGATGCGGGGCTCGATCCCAGGACCCCGGGATCATGACCTGAGCTGAAGGCAGAGGGTTCAACCCAACTGAGCCACCCAGGCGCCCCCAGGAAAATATTTTTAAGGTTGCACTCTAATGGAGTGTTTCTTCTCTGCTCTATCTTGCTATTCTTGTTAATTTTACTAACAAGTGACTCAAAGTTACTTAGTTAAATCAAGTAGATTTAATTTAATTAGAATGGTTTTCCTAAATAGTCTCTTTACGTATTTAGAGTTGTGGGCTTTTTGTTTGAGTTTTGGCTTTTTAATCCATTTTATCTCACTTTGAGATGTTTTGGGAGTATCTTCAAGTTTGATACTTGACTCTTAACTCTAAGTGTTATTAGCAATTTAGACTTCCATAGAGTCAAGCAAGTTACTATGGAATTATTAGTATAAATCTGGAAGTCTTATACATCAGTATATATTCTTTGCTTGCTATGGTTCATGTAGATGATTGTTAAATTATAAAGACAATAAGCTATTTATCATTTTGGGTTATAAAAATACTTCCTAGGTAAATGTTTATGAAGTGCCTTTTTTAAAGAAATGAAAGACAAAAAAAAAAAGAAATGAAAGTCACTTTTGCTATCATGAATTAAAAATTTCGGTGGACTATATAAGCTACTTCTGTGTTTTAGATAAAATTTTATCTTCTCTTTATCTTAATTGAGGAATCTATAATTTATTGATAATGGTACTGAAGAAAAAACATTTTAAAAAATCAAACTTTTCCTTATGACTTATATAGGGAGAATTTAGTACATATTTTCCTGTCAGAAAGTTAGACTCTGACACATAGCAGAAGAATTGGCAGAATTACTGACAAGTTTTGGCAGAATTTTTTTCTTTTTTCTTTTTTTAAAAGGTATTCAGTTTCTACCAGAAGTCAAACTTACCAGTATTAATTATATTACAGTATCTGGTGTTTGTAGATCTGGAAACACATGTGGGGTATTATAACATAAAACTATCAATTATATTGTGGAGTAGTTTGAAATACTTGAAAACTAACAGGTGAAAGAAAATATGAAAGATAGCATTTTTATGTTTAGTTCAAAGTTAAACGGCTTCTCCCACCCCCTACTCATTTACTAATATAAAGTATTTCAGGATGATCTTGGAAAATGAAATAAGGAAAATTATTTTCTACTAGTGTCCTGTTACCCAGTGTCTGTGATACTGTAACCCACAAAATTAGCATTTCCAAACAGGTGGCCATTATGAAAAAATAGATGCAGTGTCTTGTTTTGATAAATATTGTATCAGTTCAGGTTATTAACTACATTAGGGCTCTCAGTAGTAGATTCAAGATAAAATGCCTTCTTCCGCAGAGGCCTTTTCTTTGTATAATTCTACAACCTGGAAAACTGAACATTTCAAATGTTAATAGTTTAGAGAAGTGGTATGTTCACCTGTTCAGTGCTCATCTCTGAAGTTGGAAGTAGATTAATCAGGTTTAAGATTGATGGTGTTAATAGATGTGGCAATGTAAGGGTATAAGATAAAAGGTATAAAATTAAGTATAACTTGCAAGATTTTGCTAGTTTAAAGATATTAGAACTTTACATTAGAACTGTTTGAGGAGAAATTTGCACAGGGTGCTTTTTATATAACAAGCCCTGTGATTCATTTACCAAGATTTTTTTGAAACCTTAGTTTTTGTTGAACATAAAAGCAAAATAAAGGCTAACAGAATTCTTCATTTGGATGTGGAGATATTGGAGAATCATCAGTTACATACTTTTTCTGTCTTGAGTATGACTATAGTTTTAAACATCTAATTTCTGTGGAACTAATATATTTGGGTTGGTAAACATTCTTAGGAAATAAAGTAGTAGCTGTTTAATTGCCCTAAATACCTAGATTTCTGTTCACCAGAGAGCCTTTGTCCGACTTATGTAAGTTTTGAATTGGAAAATATGAAAAGCTTGTGAAATGTAGAGTGTTCAAGTTAGGTATCTAAAGATTTCAAATTAGAGTGCATATAGTTTTGATACCAAATATTTTACTTTATTACAAATCATGGAATAAACATTTTAATCTTTTTTTTAAAAGATCTTTTATTTATTTTTTTTAAATTTATTTATTTGTCAGAGAGGGAGAGAGAGCAAGCACAGGCAGACAGAGTGGCAGGCAGAGGCAGAGGGAGAAGCAGGCTCCCTGCCGAGCAAGGAGCCCGATGTGGGACTCGATCCCAGGACGCTGGGATCATGACCTGAGCCGAAGGCAGTCGCTTAACCAACTGAGCCACCCAGGCGTCCCAACATTTTAATCTTAAGAAAAAGAATTCTATCATTTTTTCCATGTGCCTTTTAATCATATGTAAAGATAAAAATTCATATTTTGCTTTTTTTTCTGATTAGAATTATTAGATGAGAATATTGCTTTATTCTTCCATATCTTGCTCATTGGACCTGACAGTTTGGGGTTGTTTATCTATAGCTCTGTCTTACTAAAAGATACGTTTTTTCAAAAGTATTGTAGGGAACCACATTCTAGATTTGTAAGACAACTTTTTTCAACTTTGGCACTGTATTTCTGTATCTTAAGGTTAGCACCTTTTTTTTTTTTTCTGACAAACTACTCTATCATCATCTCAGATAATTTGATTTTCAGTACCTTTGTTAGCCTCATAGTCAAATCTTGACCAGAGATTTCCTCTTTCATGAAGCTCCCAAGTTGAACATAATCGTTGTCTGACTTGGTCATGCAGGTAGCTTGACTCACTATGACACTTGACTCACTATGGTATTCTTTAGATGAATGTTTTTCAAAGTCCAATAACTCTTAGACCATTTCTTAATATGTTTGGGCATAGTAGCTATCCAGAAAACCCCAAGCAGTCCAAAGTAATTTGTATTCCTAAAAATGAAACATGGAAAGTTAATCTCTTATTTGATGTGGTCATTAAGAAAAATACATAAAAGTTTTGAGAGTCCACTGTTACTTGAGCAACCAATATAAATACGTTTAGTTGAAAAGGACACTATTCAGATATTGTTTCTGGACAAAATTTCAGAAATTTAACAAATTCAGCGAATAGATTTAAAGAAAAAGACATCCAAACCATATAAAATTATTCAGAGTGTTTTAGGTTTTGAAGCTATGATGGTTGACTTAGGCAGTTAACTCTTAAAAGGTGAATGATGAATATGTTGTTAATTCTTACTTTTGTCCATTTCCAGCTTACAAAACACTACCCAGCAAAATAATGATCTGCTAGACTGCTAACCCGAGCATCCAGCTTCCACAATGCCTGTGCAGGCAGCTCAATGGACAGAATTTCTGTCCTGTCCAATCTGCTATAATGAATTTGATGAGAATGTGCACAAACCCATAAGTTTAGGTTGTTCACACACTGTTTGCAAGACCTGCTTGAATAAACTTCACCGAAAAGCTTGTCCTTTTGACCAGACTGCCATCAACACAGACATTGATGTGCTTCCTGTCAACTTCGCACTTCTCCAGTTAGTTGGAGCCCAGGTAATCTTTCAAGATTTTACTAATTTGGTATATGTAATAATTAGAGAACTTTGTTCATTAAGGGGGTACAAAGTGTGTATAGTGATACTTGAGACTGCAAAAATATTCAGTGTACCTGATGTCATGATTATATTCTGCAAAAGATTTCCTTTAGATAATGTCATAGAAATTCCATTATAGTTATGTATTTGTGTACAATGCAGTGGTCAGAATTTATGTTTATAAGTGATTTTGGTGGATAAGGAACATTTTTAAATAAGCATATTCGTTAGGTGATAGGAAAAGAAATATAATCAAAGCTTTGGCTAGATACCAACCAACTAGGACCCTCAAATGGAGGTTTTAGAGTCTCTTTTTTTAACTTCACTTGACTTTTAGGATGATATTACAAATGAGAAAATAAGGTCTATTTAGGGATGTATATATAGAAAACCAATTTCTGGAATATCAGTAACAAATTCTGCACAGTTTTCATGCTCATGTGTTATAAAATTAATATTTCTTGTTTATAATCTTTTTACTGAGTCAGATCAAGACCCTAGACTTATAATAATTTCCATTTAATAAGGGCTTGCTCTTTGTTAGGTATGATAGTAAGTATTCAACATCTATTATTACTAATTCTTTCCATTAGCTCTTCAGATAGTTATTATCCCCATTTTACAGGTGAGGAAGAAGATGAAATTCTGTACATCATGCACTATATATTAAAGCAAGAAAGTAAGGACTTTTCTGATTAATCACTTCTTGGAAAATTCAGTGAATTAAAAATATTCCATTCTTTTAGTATCTTGATATTTGAAGTTTTTATTTTAAAACCTCTTTCTTTTCAATGTTCATAATCCATTTAGACACTGAAATCAAGATGCATCTATAATCAATAGTATGTCATAATTGGCAACAGTTTTTCTTAATGGGATATAAAATAACAGTGCCTTTTGTAAACAGTGGCATCTTAGATCTGTAAATACTGTAGACTCTTGATAATAATACTAGCCATCTGCCATTTATTTAGCGCCTGCTATATAGGTCAGGTATTATATTTTATCATTTATAAATGTCCTCTCAGTTGGTCCTTAATCGCCTATAGGCCTATACAGTGTGATTTCTGTTACCTTTAAAGCCCCACCTACTACTACCACAGACTTCAGTCTTTCTGCTTAAGCTATATTGCTTCCTAGCCAATTGTTAAATTGTTAAAAGTACCTACTGAGGGATTTTCTAGCGACTGTTATCTTTTCCTAGAATGTTTGTTACCTCTCCTGTTTTCAAGTCTTTATTCAAATATCATGATTCCCAAGGAAGCCTATCCTGACCACCCCTGTTAAAATTGCAACTCCTCTCCAGCACTCCAATCCCCCTTTTCCTTGCCGTGTAATTTTTACTGACCAGCTTCTATCATACTACCTAACTATTTATTTATTTATTATGTTTTTTGATCTATTGGCTCCATCCTTTCTTCATGAGAATGTAAGCTCTGCAAGGGCAAGAAATTTTAACTGTTTTGCTTACTGATAGATGCCTAATGCCCAAAACTGTGTTTGGAACATTTTAAAGTACTCCATAAATACCAATATTTATTGGATTAAAATGAATTTTCATAGTGACAATATGAAATAAGAGATTTTTATCTCCATTTTTCATACAGGAAAACCATGAGTTGGAGCACTTAAGTAATTTACTCAAGATCACTCATAGAAGTGGCAGAGCTGTAGTTGATGCCCAAGTTTTGACCTTTCATTAAGAATACTGTGTCTTGGGACGCCTGGGTGGCTCAGTTGGTTAAGCGGCTGCCTTCGGCTCAGGTCATGATCCCAGCGTCCTGGGATCGAGTCCCACCTCGGGCTCCTTGCTCAGCAGGGAGCCTGCTTCTCCCTCTGCCTGCCACTCTGTCTGCCTGTGCTCGCTTGCTCTCTTTCCCTCTGTCTCTGACAAATAAATAAATAAAATCTTAAAAAAAAAAAAAAAAGGGTGCCTGGATGGCTCAGTGGGTTAAAGCCTCTGCCTTTGGCTCGGGTCACGATCCCAGGGTCCTGGGATCGAGCCCCATGTCAGGCTTTCTACTCAGCAGGGAGCTTGCTTCCCTTCCTCACTCTCTGCCTGCCTTTCTGCCTACTTGTGATCTCTGTCTGTCCAATAAATAAATAGAATCTTAAAAAAAAAATACTGTGTCTTGGGGCTCGTGGGTAGCTCAGTCAGTTGAGCATCTGACTATTGATTTCAGCTCAGGCCTTGATCTCAGAGTCGTGAATTCAAGTGCCACACTGAGCTCCATGCTGGGCATGGAGCCTAGTTTAAAAAAAAAAATACTGTGTCTTGTGTTGCTTCTATTCTACAAAAACAGGACAGATCATTATCAATAAATGTAATAAGTAAATTATATAGCGAGAGGGTGCTAAGTACTTTTTTCCTAGTTATTTTGAAATACTTTTCTAAAAGTTGCAAAAAATAGTGTACAGAGAGCCTGTATAACTTTCTGCAATTTCCCCTAATGTTAACATCTGTCAAAATTATATCATAGTTATCAAGCTTAAGAAATTTAATATATTTTTTAAAGATTGTATTTATTGATTTGAGAGCGAGAGAGAGACCATGAGAGGAGCAAGGGGCAGAGAGAGAGGGAGAAGCAGACTCCCTGCTGAGCAGGGAGCCAGATGCGGGACTCAATCCTGGGACTCCAGGATCATGAGCTGAAGGCAGTTGCTTAACCAGCTGAGCCACCCAGGTGCCCAAGAAATTAATATTAATACAATATTACCTACCTGCTGCTTTTTCCATTTATTAATACACTGAGTCCCTGCTATTAAGTATGGTCACCTTGGTTCTTGGAAGGCAGTTTGGCTAGGTGTTCGGCTTTAATTTTGCTTAAGCTACTTTGATGTATTGTCTCTGTATTATAATTTTATATTCACCAAGATTATTATCAGATACATAAATAATAGTTCCATGAGCTGGATGAATGTATTTCCTCGATTTTTCTTTGTTTTTAGGTACCGGATCATCAGTCAATAAAGTTAAGTAATCTAGGTGAGAATAAACACTATGAGGTTGCAAAGAAATGTGTTGAGGATTTGGCACTCTACTTGAAACCACTAAGTGGAGGTAAAGGTAAGTTCATAAAAAGACTTTTTACTAGTGAGCAGGATTTGGTAATACATTTACTTTGAAAGACTTAATGTTGATACCTTATTAAGTAATTTTGAGTTTTGTTTTGTTTTAAAGATATTTATTTATTTAAGCACTAGTAGGCAGAGCAGCAGGCAGAGGGAAAGGGAGAAGCAGGCTCCCTGCTGAGCAGAGAGCCTGATTCGGGGCTCGATCCCAGGACTCTGAGATCATGACCTGAGCTGAAGGCAGATGCTTAACCAACTGAGCCACCCACGCGCTCCTAATTTTGAGTTTTAAAAAAGTTTGGAAAATTCTTGGAAAACTTTCTGATGGAGAACATTATATCATTTTCTGAAAATAACCAGTATTGTTACTATTTTAAGAATTCATCAGACACTACATATTGAGATTTCTACAGTTCCTATTCATTAAAGTAATAGTGCTGTAGCAGAATATTAATTTTGATAAGTCGTACTAAGACAATTTCATGTATTCGTTCAATCATTCATTCAATTTTATTGAGCACTTGCTGTGGTTAGGGTCCCTGCCTTTACAGAGCCCACAGTCTGTTGAGGGAGATAGGCATATAAGTGCAATAAATTATTTTAAGTGTTGTGACAGAAACAGAATTCTGTTTTGTTTCACTGCGTATGTAGTGACCCACACATCATAGATGAATCAATCATTTATTTTATACCTGTTCTGTGCTTTGTGCTGTTGAATACTGAGGACATAGTGATTTCCTTGAGAAACAGCCTACCTCATTAATTCAATCATTCATTTATTGAACAGATACCTAACAAGCAGGTACTAAGTGCTGGGCAATATTTTTGTATTTGGCATATATGAATAAAAATGCTTGCCATAAAAAAAAATGCTTGCCATTATAGCACTTACATTTTAGAAAAGGGAAAAAGTATAATAAATGGTAAACATAATGAAAATTATTTAGTATGTTATGATTCTTAATCATTATGAAAGTATAATAATACATTTAGAGGGATCAGAAATGTCCAGGTGAGGGGACAAGGCCAGATTGATGTTTTACAGAAGGTGCTTTAAGAAGTTAGCTTCTTGGGACTCCTGGGTGGCTCAGTGGGTTAGGCCCCTGCCTTCGGCTCGGGTCATGGTCCCAGGGTCCTGGGATCGAGCCCCACATCGGGCTCTCTGCTCGGCAGGGAGCCTGCTTCCCCCTCTCTCTCTGCCTGTCTCTCTGCCTACCTGTGATCTCTCTGTGTGTCAAATAAATAAATAAAATCTTTAAAAAAAAAAAAAAAAAAAAAGAAGTTAGCTTCTTGGGCACCCGAGTGACTAAGTGGGTTAAGCCTCTGCCTTCGGCTCAGGTCATGCTCTCGGGGTCCTGGGATCGAGTCCTGCATCAGGCTCTCTGCTTGACAAGGAGACTGCTTCCTCCTCCTCTCTCTCTCTCTGCCTGCCTCTCTGCCTACTTGTGATCTCTCTCTGTCAAATAAATAAATAAAATCTTAAAAAGAAAAAAAAGTTAGCTTCTAAACTTGAGATGAAAGAGGTGAGATAGTTAGCCATGTAGGTTCCTGGGTAAAGAGTGTTCCAGAGAGGCAGTAAGGATGGGGCACCTGAGTGGCACAGTCAGTTAAGTGTCCAGCTCTTGGTTTTGGTTCAGGTCATGATCTCAGGTCCCTGTCAGGCTCTGTGCTCAGCATAGTGTCCGCTTAGGATTCTCCCTGCCTTACACTCTTTCTCTCTCAAATAAATAAATAAGTCTTGAAAGAAAAAAAAAAAAAAGACTTTTCCAGAGAGGCAGTAGTAAAGTCCCCAAGGCATGCCTAGTATCTTCAAAGAACAATAATAGGAGAGTATGCCTGGAGTAGTGTGAGTTAGGGGGAGAGCAGTAGGACATAGATGAAAGGAAGTAGTACGACCAGATAATGTGTAGACTTGCAAGCCATTTTAAAGACTTGAACTTTTACTCCAATGAAATTGGGAATTCATTCTGGGGTTTTAAGCAGAGTAGTGACAATCCTAGGCTCTCTGTAGCTGCTCTGTTGAGAATGCAGTGTAAAAGGGTGAGGGTGAGTGTAAAAGGGAGCAGGGTATTGGCTTATAGGCTAATGGGCCAAGAGTAGCAGTGGAGGTAGTTAGAAGTGAATGGCGTCGATATATTTTGAAGGTAGAGTCAAGAGGATTTCCTGAATTATTGTGGGTGGGGCATGAGAGAAAGAGCAGAATCAAAGATGACTCCTGGGTTTTGGGGTCTGAGCACCTAGAAGAAGAAATTACCATCAACCTAGACAAGGAATACTGAAGATAGATCAAGTTTAAATGGGAAGATCACCAGTATTAGTTATGTTATGTTTGGTGTCAAATCTTCATTTGGATGCTATTGAGTAATCAATGGATATATGTTAAGGAATGAGGTATAGAAACTACCTTTGGGAGTCCTTAACATACAGGTGATATTTACAGCAATTAATAAGGTTGGTTAAGATGATGTATGTGGTGAAGGTAGATAAAGAAGAAAACAAAAACTGGGTCCTGAGGCCCTTTAACATTAAGAAGTCAGGAAGAAAGGATTAAATCAGAAGAGAAGACCTGGAATAAAAGGAAAGAAGAAAAACAGGAGAATGGAGTGTTCTGGAAGCCAAGTAAAGAAAGTGTTTAAAGGAATTAGGAGGATCATCTGTGTTGAGGGCTGAAGGTGAAGTAAGGTAAGGACTGAAAATTGACCATTGACTTAGCAGAGGTAATTGTCATGAACAGGCAGTTTTGATGAAGTGATAGTAGCAACAACTTGATTGGAGTAGGTTTTAAATATTGTGAAGCAAGGAATTTGGAGATAATGAATATAGACAATACTAGAGAATTTGGTACAAAAGAGAAGAAAGAAATGAGGCAGAGTCAGTAGGCAAAGACGGATGAATAAAAAGATTTACTTATTTTTAAGATGGATGAAATAACAGCATGCTTGTTTTTACTGTATGCTGATGGGATCAAATAGAAAGAGAAGAAGTAATGATGTAGGAGAGAGGAAAGAATAGCTGGAGCATATCCTCAGGAAAAGGGATTATGATCTAAGAGCTTATCATTAATTTGTATTTCTAAATGTCATGTATATAATAAAATTAGAGCTGTTACTAATCATACTTTTGATTAAAGTTTTCATTAATTAACTGGATGGAGAACAGACTAAATAAATCCAAAGTACTCTCTTGAGGGACAGATACAATTCAGAGAACAGGATACCTAAATAAAATTTGAAGTAAATGCAAATTAGACTCCTGTGACCACAGAATAGTAATAAATAGATTCAGGACACACTTGTTGTTAAAACAGTAGAAGGACTCATTACAAAATATGGCTTCATAGTTAAGTATGGATAACGAAAATTAACTTGTCTTATTTAATTGAAAAAAACTTAACTTTGTTTCCTTTCTCTTAAAGGTGTAGCTAGTTTGAACCAGAGTGCACTGAGCCGTCCAATGCAAAGGAAACTGGTGACACTTGTAAACTGTCAACTGGTGGAGGAAGAAGGTCGTGTCAGAGCTATGCGAGCAGCCCGTTCACTTGGAGAAAGAACTGTAACAGAACTAATATTACAGCACCAGAATCCCCAGCAATTGTCTGCCAACCTGTGGGCTGCTGTCAGGGCTCGAGGATGCCAGTTTCTGGGGCCAGGTAAGATAGATCACTATCTTGTCTCTCTTACTGGCTATCAGGGCAAGAGGATGACAATTTCTAGAGTTAGCTAAGAATCCCCAGACTCAGCCCATCTTTATTTTTACATATCTTGACATAATTAAAGATAAACCAGTTTTTGTGATCATAATCTATGTGACAGTGCTGTAACATTTTAGAATAAATTTCTCATTTAATATTTATCAGCCTTAAAAAGAAGTGACACAGATCCACTTTTATAATTTAAAGAACCAAGTTAGAGAGGCCAAAGATTATACAGATAGTAAGTAAAGAAAAAGTAGTTTTTTTTTTTAATGAAAGAAATTTAAAAATTATCTTTAAAAATTGGAAAACAGAAATTACAAACCAAAAAATAAGAACCACTGGGGATGATGCCTTCATAGTTATTACCATCTACATTCTATTTAAAAAATCTTTACCTATACCAAGGTTATGAATGAAGTATACTTCTCTGTTACCTTTTAGAAGCTTTATTGTTTTACCTTTCTGATTTAGAACTTTAGTCAGGTAGAATTTTGTGTGTGAAGGAAACTTTCAGTAAGTGACATGGGACAACTGAATAGATGTGGAAAAATATAAAATTTTATATTATATTATTTATATATTATATAATATATATGTTATATATTTATATTATATTATTTTATAAATAAAATTTATATATTTCTTATACATCATAGCTACTTAAATTCCAAGTGGGTCATAAATATTTGTTATTTAAAAATATATCATACAACGAATAAAGAATACAAGTGTGAATTCCTCTATAACTTAGTATAGGAAATACTATTTTTTACTCCAGATCCAGAAGCAGTAACAGGAAAGACTGATACATGACTAAATATTTTTTCTAAGATTTTATTTATTTATATGACAGAGAGAGATACAGCGAGAGAGCTAACACAAGTAGGGAGAGTGGGAAAGGGAGAAACAGGCTTCCCACCAAGCAGGGAGCCCAATGTGGGGCTCTATCCCAGGACCCCAGAATCACGACCTGAGCCGAAGGCAGACACTTAACAACTGAGCCACTCAGGCACCCCAACTGAATATTTTTTTAATTGAATCACAGAAAATATCAGCAAAGTAAAAAATGCCAAACTTAGAAAAATGTTTGTATTCTATCACAAAGGACTAATACAACTAATATGTGAAGTACTTCTAAAAACTCAAAAAAGATATCAGCCACACAATTGAAAAATTGGCAAAAGATATAAACAGAAAATGGATGAGAAAAAGTAATATAAGTGGCCCTCAAACATAACAAAATATACTCAGTATTTCTCATATATAGCAAGAGAAATATTCATGAAAATTATATTGACTATCTCTCATGTATCAGATTGGTAGAATTCAGAAGTTTGACAGTATATTTTGTTGTCAGGGCTGTGGGAAAATAGGTACTTTCATCCAATAATGGTGGGAGTACTAAGAGGTACACATGTTAAAAAGAGGTATTCCACAGTATCTACCAAAATCACCTATGCACTTATTCTTTGGCCTGACAGTTCCATTTCTACAAATCTTTGCCAAAGATACAACAGAAAATATGGAATGCATAGTTTATTGGGTTTTTTTTTTAAGTTTTTATTTAAGTAATCTTTACACCCATCGTGGGGCTCAGATTCACAACCCTGAGGTAAAGAGTTGTGTGGTCTGGTGACTAAGCCAGCCAGGCACCCCTAGAATGCATAGTTACAAAGTACTATTTGTAATAGCAAACATCTGGAAGCAACCTGAAGGTATGAAGAAGAGATGTGTTTAATAAACTGGTATATCCTTCCAGGGGGGTACTCTGCAGCTGTTGAAAGAAATGAGGACAATGTATATGTTTTGCTAGGATGTGATCTCTATATACATTAAGTTAAAAAAAAAAAAAAAAGCAAAAGGGGTACCTGATTGGCTCAGTTAGTAGAGCATGGGACTCTTGATCTTAGGGTCATGAGTTCAAGCTCCATATTGGGTGTAGAGCTTACTTAGGAAAAACAAAAAAACAGGTGCACCTAGGTGGTCCAGATGCTGAGATCAAGCCCCGAATCAGGCTCCCTGTTCCCCCTCTCCCTGTGCTGCTCCCCTGCTTGTGCTGTTAGTCTCTCTGTCAGATAAATACATAAAATCTTTAAAAACAAGAACAGCAAAGTGCAGAATAGTGTGCTTAATATAGTATTTTTTATCTAAGAAAAGGAAAGAGAGACAACCATTGTCTGCTTTTGTTTATATTTTCCAAAAGAAACAATGGTAGGAGAAATTTAGAAGTAATAAACTTATATAGAGGAAGAAGGAACCAAGGGAAAGCAGGACAGAACTAGACCTTGGTTAGTGTACCGTATTTTATACTTGGGACTCATGTAAATGTTTTATGTAATTATAAAACAATGTGCAGGAAAAATGAATTTTAAAAATTTAATTAAAAAGAGTAAGACAAAAAAAAAAAAGAGTAAGACAAAACAATACCTAAAAATAAAAAAGCTGAAACATACATTAAGTTGGTTGCATATTCATCTGGAGTGAATTATTGCAGGTGACTTTGGAACACGGTGTTTTTGATTTTTATATTCTTAGTGGAATGTATAATCCTAAGGTATATTCAGGCACACAGTAGCATAAAGCAAGTAAGTAATTATGTTAATGCCATCAGGAACCAAGATTTTCAGCATTTAAAGGAAAAGATATGGAGCGCTTGGGTGGCTCAGTGAGTTAAGCCTCTGCCTTCAGCTCAGGTCATGATCCCAGGGTCCTGGGATCAAGCCCAGCATCGGGCTCTCTGCTCAGCAGGGAGCCTGCTTGCCCCTCTCTCTCTGCCTGCCTCTCTGCCTACTTGTGATCTCTTTCTGTCAAATAAATAAATAAAATCTTTAAAAAATAAAAATAAAAAAAAGAAAAGAAAAGATACAAGTGTGAAATCAGGGCACCTGGGTGGCTCAGTTGGGAGTTTGCCAGCTCAGATCACGATCCCAGTGTCCAGGGATCAAGCCCCATGTCAGCTTCTCCTCACTCTGGACCTTCATCTCCATTCATGTTCTCTCTCTCTCTTGCTCTCACTCTGCTCGCTCTCTCAAATAAATAAAATCTTTTTTAAAAAAGCATGAAATCAAAGAATTTATATAAAAACCCTTTCATCTTAAATTTGAATTGTCAGTGTAAGTATAGACTCATTTACTTTTCCTTCTCCAAAAATGCCTATTCCCTAGATCTGTCCACTGAAAGGGCTTAGAAGCAATGAATAGCCGTAACACCCAGATTGTGACCCTTAATAAATACCATTGCCCACTAAAAAGAAGCAGGGCTCTTTAGTCTTTAGTTAAATGCCATATTCCAGTTCTAGGGTAGGGAAGTACAAGTTGAACCTGGGAATTCTTGGGCTAAAAAACAAAAAGCTATCAAAGATCATTGGCATCTTGTCAGAATTAAGGCTTCCACTATATATGAGTGGTACAGTTTGAACATCAAAATGGATAATGAATATAATGGATTAAAACATAAAGAAACATGTTTTATGTTTTAAAAACATATGGAAATATATGGAAATCCATGATTTTGTAATGGTGGTATAGGAAAAATTAATTGGTTATCTTTGGCAGTTGCTAAATAATGCCAACACATTATTCTAGAAATTGCAAGAGTAGAATAAAAGTCAAGCATGTTTTTTTCTGCCTTTCCTTTACAAACTGTTTTCAAGCACAGTTTCTCAGGGTGTTGAGTGTAGCTTCCTCTTTTAGCAAAATTCCAGCTAATAAATTTAGGAAAAAAATGTCAAAATTAGAAAAATCACACATTTACAACCTCAAATGAATTAGTGGGTCTACATAAGAATTATTAGTGGCCGTTAAAACCATTAGATGTAAGGGTGCCTGGGTGGCTCAGTAGGTTAAGCCTCTGCCTTCGGCTCAGGTCATGATCTCAGGGTCCTGGGATCCAGTCTCTCGTTGGGCTCTCTGCTTGGCAGGGAGCCTGCTTCCTCCTCTCTCTCTTTGCCTGCCTCTCTGCCTACTTGTGATCTCTCTCTGTCAAATAAATGAATAAAATCTTAAAAAAAAAAAAAAACATTAGATGTAAGGTTGCTGGAAAAATTTATTATAGATGCATGAGGCCTGAGCCCACTGATCATTACTAAACCCACTAATATTACTAAAAGTGAGACATCTAGGCCTTAAGTGTCTCCTTATGTAATATAGGGAGTAATAAGTGAGCTTGGCGGAAAAACTAACAAGACCTCAAAAAACAAAAACTCATTCTGAATCTAATCAAGCCTGTAGTTTACATGAAATAAGGAGGTTAAATGAATATACTTAGAAATACTATAAGCACAAAATTAGCCAAATCAAGAATGTTGGGAATGTTGGGAAATGTTGATTGTTTCTTCAAAAAATTCAGAGAAAAACTGAATTTTCTCTTAAATGGGAAGGTGAAGGATAGCGGGAAGATATATATATATCTATATATAGATATATATATAGATATATAGAGATATATATTTTTTAAGCCTAAAGGCATATTAACAAAAACAATATGGACTTTATTTGGATACTTACTAAAGAAGGCAACTAAAAGAAGAAATTTTTGAAACAGTGGGAAAAAATTCAATGTGGACTGGTATTAGATGATAGTAAGGATATATATTACTTTTTAAAAATTGATAATGGTATATAATTTTTTATAAAGTCCTTACATGTTAGAAATATATAATGAATTCTTTAAGGGTGAAGTGCTATGTTGTGTGGGATTTACATTAAAACACTCCAGCCAAAGCCAACTGGAAAAGTGAGTAAGAACTGGCAACAGCTATCTTATGGGTTCATGTGATCTCTACTTTTATGTATGTTGAAAATTTTCCATAATACAAAGTTACGTTGAAAAAATAATTTTAAAAATCTACATTTATATGTAATTTAAGAATACTGCCTTTGGATATTTCCTCATACTTATTTACCTGACCCAAGGAGCACTACACTGGGTATCAAATATCCTTTGTTCTACCACTCAACAACAAAAAGACAACACAATATAAAAAATGGACCAAGGGCATGAATAGACATTTCTCCCAGACATGGCCAAAAAGCACTTGAAAAGATTCTCAGCATCATTAGTCATTAGCAAACTGCAAATCAAAATCACAATGAGGTACCACTTCACATCAGCTAGGTTTGCTGTAGTCTAAAAAATGGAAAGAGTGGTGGTGAGGGTATGGGTGAAACTTGGGAATCAGAAGGGCGCTGCCTCTGTGGAAAATGATTTCACGGTTCCTCATATACAAAGTTACCATATGACCCAGCAGTCCCACTCGTTGTGTATGTATCCCAAAGAACTGAAAACGAATTCAAGCTACTACTTGTATACCAGTGTTCACAGCAGCATTCGTCATAGTGGTCCAAAGGTGGAAGCAATCCACATGTGCGTCAACTAATGAATGGGTGGCCAGATGTGCTCTGAACACAAATAGAATATTATTCAGCCACAGAAAGAATTGAAACACATAAAATATTTTCATTTCTATATAAAGTCAGCATAAAAATTAAAAAATAATTAATGGGGGTACCTGGGTGGCTCAGTGGGTTAAGCCTCTGCCTTCGGCTCAGGTCATGATCTCAGGGTCCTGGGATCAAGCCCCACATCGGGCTCTCTGCTCAGCAGGGAGCCTGCTTCCTCCTCTCTCTCTCTCTACCTGCCTCTCTGCCAACTTGTGCTCTCTGTCTGTCAAATAAATAAATAAAATCTTAAAAAAAATTTTAAAAAAATAATAAAAAATAATTAAAATTGATGTATGCTACAATGTAGGTGAACTTCAGTAATACTATGTTAAGTGAAAGAAGCCAGAAAAAAGGTCCGATATTCTACGATTCCATGTATTTACAGTATCCACAAAAGTAAATCTATAGAATCAGACTACAGGCTAGTGGTTGTCAGAGGCTGGGGGGTAGAGGCTATGGGGAATGACTGCATAATGGCTGTAGGTTTCCTAGATAGACCTGATGGTTGTTCATGTGAATTGTATACTCTAAAACGGTTAATTCTGTATAAAGTTTACCTCAATTTAAAAAAAAAAAAGTCCTTGGTGCAAGTACAGTTTTGCTGCTAACTAGTTATGAATCTTGACCTCATTGCCTCCCTTGTAAAAGGGTTTGATTTTTTTTTTTTAAGATTTTATTTATTTATTTGTCAGAGAGAGAGAGGCATAAGCAGGCAGAGTGACAGGCAGAGGCAGAGAGAGAAGCAGGCTCCCCGCTGAGCAAGGAGCCTGATGCAGGACTCCATCCCAGGACCCTGGGATCATGACCTGAGCTGAAGGCAGCCGCTTAACCCACTGGGCCACCCAGGCGTCCCAAGGGTTTGATTTTTTAATCCATATTCTAGATGAGCCCTCAGCTTTGAAGTTCCACTGTTTTAATTGAGAACCAACACACTTTTAACTTTTAATTTTAAAATAATTTCAGATTTACCCAGCAGTTGCAAGAGTAATGCAGAGAATTCCTGTATACTTTTTAAAAAAATTTTATGATTTTTTATTTTTTTATAAACATATAATGTATTATTAGCCCCAGGGGTACAGGTCTATGAATTGCCAGGTTTCCACACTTCAGAGCACTCACCATAGCACCTAACCTTCCCCAATGTCCATAACCCAACCCACCCTTCCCTACACCCCTCCCATCCTGTATACTCTTTATTCACATTCACTAGTTTTTAATATTTTATTTATTGTTTACCCTTATCCTCTTTTCTGAGCTATTTGAGAACAGGGTGCATATTTCAGTGCCCCGTTATCCCTTTATACTTCAATGTATTTCCGAAAAACAAGGATACTGTCTAATTAACAACAGTATGTTCATCAAATTAAGAAAATTTAACTTACATGCCATACTAAAATCTAGTTTGTATTCTGATTTTGTCAATTATTCCAAAAATGTCTTTAGTGGAATTTATTTTCTTCCAGAATACATTCCAGTCCACGATCATTTATTCTATTTATTTGTCATCTCTTTTTAGTTTTCCTTAATCTGGAACCATTCTTCAGCCCTTCTTTGTCTGATGTTAGTATTCTTGAAGAATACAGGCAATTATTTTTTTTTAAATTATATTTATTTATTAGAGAGAGTGCATAAGCGGGTGAAGAGGGAGAAGCAGGCTCCCCACTGGGCCAAGAGCCTTACATGGGACTTGATTAGGATCTAGGATCATGACCTGAGCCAAAGGTAGACGCTTAAAGAGCTGAGTCCCCCAAATGCCCCCAGCTGAGCCCCCCACCTGCCCTGAAATAACAGGCAGTTATTTTATGACAAGTTTCTTGTTTTTTTCCTTGTTTTTTTTTAATTTATTTTTATTTCTTTTCAGCATAACAGTATTCATTGTTTTTGCACCACACCCAGTGCTCCATGCAATACATGCCCTCCCTAATACCCACTACCAGGCTCCCCTAACCTCCCACCCTCCGCCCCTTCAAAACCCTCAGGTTGTTTTTCAGAGTCCATAGTCTCTCATGGTTCACCTCCCTTTCCAATTTCCCTCAACACTCTTCTCCTCTCCATCTTCCCATGTCCTCCATGTTATTTGTTATGCTCCACATATAAGTGAAACCATATGATAATTAACTCTCTCTGCTTGACATTACAAGTTTCTTAATTTGAGTTTGTCTGATATTCCCTCATGATTAGATTAGATTCAGATTATACTATATACATCCCTGGCTGGCAAACAACATAAATTAATACCTTCTTTAGGTATTGCATCCGCAGGGTAGTATCATGTGCAAAATCATTGTCAGGCAAATTAACAGTCTCAAGCATCAAAGAAAAATTACCATTTACCATAAAGCTACTATGTGTCCTTTATATGTTATTTAGTATGTCAGAGCATCTCTATGTATTTTGTAAATGGGGATTGTTTCTTTGCACTATAACATTATTATTATCTAGTTGATTATTAAATACCTGCAGAAGATAAGTTTTACGTTCTGTTGACTTATGTTCTAAATGGTTGTTTAGTAGAAATTATATTTTGTTTGATTGCTTTTTAAGTAAACTGCATTTTTGTATGCATGATGTCCTCTTTTTGTACTAATGAAATACAGACTGTGGATAATGGACGCCCATGAACCTAATACCCCCCCCCCCAAAAAAAACCTGACAGATGTTATCTGCAGGGTTTCTTGTTTATTGTGAATTCATGTTTCTTCTAGCTATGCAAGAAGAGGCCTTGAAGCTGGTACTGCTAGCATTAGAAGATGGTTCTGCTCTCTCAAGGAAAGTACTGGTACTTTTTGTTGTGCAAAGACTAGAACCAAGATTTCCTCAGGCATCAAAAACAAGTATTGGTCACGTTGTGCAACTACTGTATCGAGCTTCATGTTTCAAGGTAAGTAGCAAACAACTATCTAGACAGTCCATGCCTGTGTATGAGATAGAGGCTTTCTAAAATGGGCCGTTACCTGGTCTAGAGGCTCCAGGAATGCAAAATGCTTCCAAGAGTTGAAAGGAAACTTTTGTTTTCCTTCTGCATTGCTTGCATCTGTGATACTGCCTCTTGAGCATAAACATATTTAAAAGACTTTATTTATTTATTTATTTGACAGACACAGATCACAAGTAGGCAGAGAGGCAGGCAGAGAGAGAGGGGGAAGCAGGCTCCCTGCTGAACAGAGAGCCTGATGCGGGGCTTGATCCCAGGACCCTGGGATCATGACCTGAGTCGAAGGCAGAGGCTTTAACCCACTGAGCCACCCAGGCGCCCCGATTCCTTGTTATTAGATTATTACCTTTAATCTGAAGATGGCCTGTAACGTTGCCTTCAGGACAAGAGAGTGAAAAGTTGAGGTACTTGCCCCACTCTGCATTTAGGAGGTGTGATTTTTTTTTGGTATGTTTTGTTTTGGTGAAGAAGACGGAAAAACCCCAAGATATTTAGAAATGTGGTTGCATTGTCTTATAGACTTGTGGGTGGTTACAGGTATTGAGAGTGGTGGAAAGTAGGCTGAATCCTTGGAAGTTTCTGCGAGTTATAAGAGTAGGGGTTGCTGGCTGGATCTTGAGAAAGGCCAGAAGACTTGGAATTACAAAGTATGTTGGTTTTTGTAAAAGTAAAACATCAAAATTTGAAAGCCAAAGCTATTTTGCTGGTTTTACAGCCCAAGAGTGAAAACATTAGAGACAGAAAAAAGTTTTTTCAGCAGACTGCTTAGTTTGAAATAACAGGTAATTGCTGATGGAAATATGTTCAAATGAACTCACTTATCTCCACTAATGAAGCTTGGACACTATCTCCTTGACAGTTACAGTGCTTGATTTTGTATCCTTAAGGGCAGCAATAGAAATGAATCCCTGGTTCCTTAAATATTATGTTTTTGGCTAAGCAACCAAATTACAGACATCATTTATCATCCTGAAGTGACTGACTAGGTTCTCACACTGTGTGTTCATGACTTAATGTGTTTTTTATCTCATAGGAATCATACTGATTGGTGGTTTATGATAGTCATACATCTACAGTTGCTACAAAAATCTGACATTTGAATAACACTAGTATAGAAAGTGATTTCAATTTTATGCTCTCATTTCATCCTTACTGACCCCTAGTTTAAAATGTTGAAGCAGTGTTTAGATTAATAAAAAGATATCATACTGACTGAACTGCTAAAAGGCCTCTCTTGGGTGTCATTTACCCTAGTAAAATTACCATTGTCAAAGGTCTTTCCTTGATTTTATAGGCTTGGAGATGTGAACTTTGTGGGTGCATACAGTAGAATCTTTCCTCAGAAACAGAACCCTTACCAAGGTCACCCACAACGGATGATTAGTTTTATTAACTTGTAATGAGAAGTGCATCTCTCACATGACTTAAATCATCATATTGTAGATAGTTTCCTGCCAAAGAGTATCAAGCCTTTGCTTGAGTAGAATGGAATCAGCACAAGGGGAGTTACTGATAACAACGTTTGATGCAGTGAATCCCAGCTGATGATCTGCATCAGAATGATCTACGGGGTTTTTAAAAGTATACATTCCTGGTCCCGTCGGCAGATATATTCTGATTTGGTGTATCTGATGTGGGACTTGGGCATTCATGCATACTTTTTAAATTTGTGGTCTTCAAAGCCAGGAATTGTGATTACCTGAAATTGAAGTTTTTAATGCTTCACAGGTGATTTTGATGCATGGTAGTGAGAACTTTAATTTGACCAGCTCTGTTAGCCACTTGGGTCTGTCTTTACTACTCAGGTAAATAGGTGCTTAGGCTGCCTACTAGGCACCCCGTAGCCTATATGGTAGTTGGATGAGTGCTACTGTCGTCTGATGCTTGGGCTTCTTTCTTCTATTTTTTAGGTTGATAATTCTTTCTTTTGTTCCCTCAGTGTTTCTTTAAGTAGGTTAGGGTAGAATATAGATTTTTATGACTTCTAAGTTATATACTCTGCTCTCTCTTAAATTATACCTATGATTGTGTTGTTTAGAATTTGGGGTGTCCCATACTTTTCCATAATGTAATTACATATTCCCAAAGAGATTTTGAACTGATACTGTTAATTCTCAGATGATAACTTGATTTTTCCATCTTCATATTCTTGGGGTCATATTGTTGTCTCATGTGCCAGCAACAGAAACAACCGGTGAGATGGTTTGGAGGTATTTTAATTTTGCCACTGAGGAAATCATGATTTTGAACAGTTTATTTTTTTTTTAATATTTTATTTATTTATTTGACAGAGAAAGAAGTCACAAGTAGGGAGACAGGCAGGCAGAGAGAGGGGGGGAAGCAGACTCCCTGCCAAGCAGAGAGCCCGATGCGGACCCTGAGATCATGACCTGAGCCGAAGGCAGAGGCTTAACCCACTGAGCCACCCAGATGCCCCAATTTTGAACAGTTTAAATGATTTGTTCAGCCTGAGTTTCAGAGTCTGTACTAGTCCTAGGTATTCTGAATCCTAGCCAAGTTTCAAATTTCATTATGCAAGTTTTAGATAAATGATATCATTTATTGTGATATTATCTAGTTATACATTTTCATGTTTGGAGAATTAGACCATTTCAGTAGGGTATGTGAAACTGTAAGCTTTTGAATTTATGTTTTTTAAATGACTTAAGTCAGGTATAAATTAAGGCTGTATAAATATCCTAATGATCATTTTTGTGTTGATAGAAAATTTTTTTTTTTTCCTCCAAAGATTTTATTTATTTGAGAGAGAGAGTGAGAACACGAGAGGGGTGAGGGACAAAGGGAGAAGCAGACTCCCTACTGAGCAGGGAGCCCAATGTGGGGGTTGATCCTGGGACTAGGGGTTCATGACGTGAGCTGCAGGCAGACGCTTAACCAACTGAGCCACCCAGGTGCCCTGATAGAAGATTTCGTAATCGTCACGTGACAGTGTTAATACATGTCCACCCATCGGCTGGAGTGATTTGTCATTCCTCTGCTTAAAAGTCCTCAGTGGCCTCCCATTCCCTTCAGTGTAATATATAAACTTCTCACCATGGTTTTTAAGGCACTCTGATTCTTCTCCAGCCTCTATCATAGCCTTCAATTCTGTGTGCTTTGCTCTTTCACTTTTCTGTTTCACTACTTGCTACTCTTGTTAGGATTCTGTTTCTTACCTGGAAACTCCTATTCATTCGTCAAGACTCAGTTTACGTAGCCTTCAAGTGGGGAAAGCCTTCTCTCTTACCCCTTCCTTCTCCCCCAAGTCAGATTTAATTGCATCTCCTTTATGTTGCCATGGAGCATTATAATAGCATGTATACTATACTTTTCTGTTTAGAAGTGTCTTCTCTATCAGCTCCTGTGTTCATTGAAAGAAATCAAAACTGTGTGCTGGGTTATGTAAGTTCTGCTTCATTCCAAAAAGAATTTGTGATGAGGATATTCTCTTCATTTCACCTTCTTTTGTCTGGTATCTGGTATCTCTACTCTCCCCACAAAAAATTTGTTGGAGAAGTGGGGAGAGCAGACCAATTCTGATGGCCTTTTTTTCTTCGTTCTATTTTTTAGGTTACCAAAAGGGATGAAGACTCTTCCCTGATGCAGCTAAAGGAAGAATTTCGGAGTTATGAAGCATTACGCAGAGAACATGATGCCCAAATTGTTCATATTGCTATGGAAGCAGGACTCCGTATTTCACCCGAGCAGTGGTCCTCACTTCTTTATGGTGACTTGGCACATAAATCACACATGCAGTCTATCATTGATAAGGTTTGTGAAATTAGTGGTTTGTTTTATATCCTTGCTTTAACTTAGAAGAGCATTCCAATGTTCTAAAGGAACTAAAGAGACAACTAGTTGGAGAGTCCTATGTTTTTAAATATCCGACTCTATATTATTTTCTTTATTTCTTTTTATTATTTTTTTAACTTTCAAAATAAGTGACAGGAGGCAGTGGGGAAGCACATACAGGGTAGTGGCATAAAAGCAGCCTTGCTTTCAGAGTTTGTGGTTAATCTGTGTTTTGACCCCAGAGAGCGAATATGGCTTATAATAAGTAAGTTTTCTAAGTGTCTAATGATGAATTTCATAGGGCAGATTCTGAGGTGAAAATTTCATTCATCACTGATACTCCTACTATGGAATCTGAAGACACTTGAAAACCTGTTTAGTATGTTGACTGAATGAAGCATTTGAATACAGATGTGTCATGAGAGCCAGAGTAAAAGCCATCCTGTTTTCTGTTTGGTAGCTGCAGTCTCCAGAATCATTTGCAAAGAGCGTCCAGGAATTGACAATTGTTTTGCAACGGACGGGTGACCCAGCTAACTTAAATAGACTGAGGCCTCATTTAGAACTTCTTGCAAACATAGACCCTAATCCAGGTATGTGAAAAAATATTCAGTTGCTTACACTTTTTCTACCCTTGAGGTAAATAACACAAGAGAATTACGGCTAACAAAATCTTCCTCCCCATCCCCTTGACGGCTTATTTTAGATGCTGTTTCGCCAACTTGGGAGCAGCTAGAAAATGCAATGGTAGCTGTTAAAACAGTGGTTCATGGCCTTGTGGACTTCATACAAAATTATAGTAGAAAAGGCCATGAGACACCTCAGGTAAGCACATACATTGCACTTCTGACTGCTGTTGCCTCTAACAGAGGTTCATCCTGAACATCTTGAACAAGCTTTTCAGTTAATGGACTTCTTACATGACTGTGCTCTTTTAGGTTTCTCCTTATCTCTGTTCTTTTGGGAGAAACTCGAGTTTTAGTATACCTGATAAATAATTCCTAGCACAGCAACCATTGGGAAAGTATCTTGAATATGAGTTCACTGTCAGTGTTTTTGATGGAGTGTAGATCAATGATTCTTTCCAGACATTTTGCCTAATTCTTCTCTAATTTAGGGAAATTGTTACTTTTTTCTCGATTGCTCTCATACAAATAAATCTGTTTGTAAATGTGTGGAGTTTGAATTTTTAAAATATTTGCAATGTACTTTAGAAGGAGTTGTTTAATGTATAATCTTTTATTCTAATAATGATGCCCATTTATTACGTCACTGTGAGCCAAGTTCCTATGTTTGGTATTTTATTTATATGGTTTCTAATCCTCACAGCCACCTGCAAGATAATGCTGTTCCCAAGCTGAAGTTTAAAGAGGTTAAATAACAAATCTAAGGTCCTGGTGGCAGTAAGTGACAGAGCTGGGATCAAATCTACTCAAAAGTGATCTTTTCACTCTTTTACCCTTATTCTGTTGGAAAACATTGTAATATTCAAACATTAACTGACGGATAAATGTTTCATCGTCGTTAAGGTCACAGAATTAACAATGCCATCTTAAATTTTGATGCAGTTATGATGAGGTTCTTATATTTTGCCTCATTGTTTTTATGAACTTAAATAGCTCCAAGCCTAAGAAGAAAGTTGTACCCTCAAGCTGACAAATAATTTGGTTTCATAAATTTTCACTTTCAGTGGAAATCATATTCTACCTCTTCTGGGAAAGTTTAAGTGGACAAAGCTTATGGCCTTTAAATGCTTTTTAAATCATTTGTTTTGGTATCATTTTAAGACAGCAGTGAATTGAGGAGAAAATCTTGTATTTTTGTGGGCATTGTATTGCCTGACAAATAAATAGACATAACATTTGAACCAGGTTCAGATAATCCTCAGAAGGAATATTTAAAACGGCAGTTCAGAGTTACCTATGTAATGCCTAATGGGAAATGGTGGAATGGCAGTTGTTTCAGCACAAGAATAACTTCTCTAACCTGAAAAAGAACTAAAGCGGTAAATTATAAAATTCTGAAATCCCAAGAGTCCTCACTTTTCCACACACCGATTTTCTTTTTTGTAGCCTCAACCAAACAGCAAATACAAGACTAGCATGTGCCGAGATCTGCGTCAACAGGGAGGGTGTCCCCGAGGAACAAACTGTACTTTTGCCCATTCTCAGGAAGAGCTTGAAAAGTAAGTTATGGAAATTCTTTTTCAGATGGGTTTAATTTGGGGCCATTGTGAAAGTGTCCTATGTAGTCTTAAAGTTTGTGGTGGGTTTCGCAGATGTGATTCATTGTAGAGTTCTTTAGATTGCAAGATATCTTTTCTTTTGAAACTATACCTTTTCGCTTCTGGGAGCAAGAGTCACATGATAAGTGATTTAGAACCTTATTCAAGAGTCAGACTTTAGACTATTATTTCGCTGGAATCCATGTTTTTGCTAAGCACCTGTGCAGAACAAAAACACCCCTCCATGCAATCTTACTTGCTCAGATTCAACTGAAGCAAAGTCACAGGTAAAACAGTACAGCAAATAAATTTTCTTTTTATGGCTTTTGGTCTCTTTAGCATATGTATTGTCCAAGTTTCTGGGCTTTTTTTGTTTTGTTTTGTTTTTGTTTTTTTTAAGATCTTATTTATTTGAGAGAGCATGAGCTGGGGAGAAGGGCAAAGGGAGGAGCGGAAGAAGCAGTAGTTGTTGTCCTGTTCCCCTCCCCCAGAGCAGGGAGCCCATCGTGGCCCAAGTCCCAGAACCTTGAGATCATGATCTGAGTCGAAGGTGAACACTTAAGCAACTGAGCCACTCAGGTACCCCTGTTGTTCTGTTTCTTAACCAAAAACATTCATCATTGAGATCTTGCCAAAAACTGGTTCCAGCCTTTCTATTGAATCAACCTGTGTATCAATTCTTAATGGACATCTCTTATTTTTAGACACTTTAAGCTCAAGTTGAGCTAATTTTCTCCTCCCATATATCCTCTCCCACCTTTCATTCTGCTCTCCCTCGGGGTACCCTATTCAGCCAGCTACACATGCCATGTTAAAGACACCATCTTTTTTTTTTTTTAATGAATTTTTTTATTTTTTATAAACATACAAAGTATTTTTATCCCCAGGGGTACATGTCTGTGAATCGCCAGGTTTACACACTTCACAGCACTA
>PISX010012975.1:0-58528 GCA_004024625.1 Mellivora capensis
TTATTTGTTCTTTGGGTGTTGAGTTTGATAAGTTCTTTATAGATTTTGGACACTAGCCCTTTATCTGATATGTCGTTTGCAAATATCTTCTCCCATTCTGTCAGTTGTCTTTTGGTTTTGTTGACTGTTTCCTTTGCTGTGCAAAAGCTTTTGATCTTGATGAAATCCCAATAGTTCATTTTTGCCCTTGCTTCCATTTTCTGTTTTGACGGGTGGTACCTTCATCTCTTCAGTCTCCCAAACCAGAACCTGGGAGTATGTGTTGAAGCCAGGAGAAGAGAAATTGAAAAGAAAGGGAATGATTAACAGTGCCAAATCTATGGAGGATGGAACAAATGAGCTTGTATAGAAAGCACAGGGCCCATAACACATATCGCCTGAGTGTATCTGTTATGCCATTTTATGAAAATGATTTTATTAACCCCCCTTTTTATAATGAGGAGAATGAGGCTAAAAAGAATTAAGTAACTTGACGAAAATCACCCATCTATTAATTGACAGATCCAGGATTTGAATAATGTCCCATCTAGTTATAAAACTTTTACTCCTTTCATTGCACCATCCAATAAATAGTTTTATAGAAATATGAACTCCAGATTAAAGTTTAATTTTACAAATGGAAATTTCTTGGTTTAGCCATCCTTTTTGTATAATAAAGATAAATAGTATTTGATGCTGTATGACATCTTTATCCTTTATTTTACTTATTAGCAAATGAAAATGTATTGAAGAACAAACTGATGCAATTGCATTTTCAAGTCATTCTCTAGAATTCAGACTTTTGTATAAGTCAGACTGGTTTTATCCATCTGTTAATTTGAGGCAATGAAGCTTTAATTGCCAGTATTCCATAATCCCAAATAGTTTTGGTTTAAAATTGGGTAATATCAAAATATGGTTATAAAGATACTTTACCTAGAACTTGGTGAAATACAGATTAAATCAATGAGATTTTTAAGGAACACAAAATATTTTTAAGAGTGATATTTGTGAGGGTTTTTCATTAGGGCTTGCAATGGAACAGGGATGTCTGGGTAGTCTTCTCGAGGCCTCTGGTCCTCTGGGTCAGCTCTTCTTTGAGTACTTGAAGTCAGGCTTCTGGAAGAGCATCTAGTTAGCAGAAATCCCATTTCTCAGGATTGAAGAACCTCAGAGGTCAGATGTTTCAGTGGGCCTTGATTCCGTATGAGTATGGGGTGAAGTTAGGGTCATATGGGTGTCTCATGGTTTCCTTAGAGTTGGTGCATAGTTACTGTGGGGTAGCTATATTTTCTGAGACAAGAACCAGAGAAAACAATTTGCTAGGCTTTACATTGTTCTTAAGTCAATTTGAATTTCTCTTTTTAAATCTTCAGAAGAAATTTACTACCTTTGGTTAATTTCAGTCATGTGTTTTATTATCATTTTGTGGTTAGAAAGAAGCACTGTGTGACTTAAAACTTTGGGAGGACATTTATGTACATTTATGTTTTCCCACAGAATATGCTTGAGGAAATTCCTAAAGCTATCTCAAGTATTTTCCAGCTTGAACACGAAGATGTGTTAGAGTGGGGAGTCTCAGAAGCAGGAAGCACAGTATGTAAATCTCAGGAAACTCTGGAAGTTCGGCCAGCAGATGAATCAAGTAAACCTTTGAAAGACGAACAGCCCACAGGTGATTCCAAAGCAGCCAAACAGGCATCTTTAAAGGTAAAACACTATTTGTGTTGGAAACAGTTATGATTTGTGTGGATGTGCAAGTGTGAAGAAATGGATCAGGCAAGGGCCATGGCGTGGAGGTGGATTCGCCCTGAAAAAGGGCCTTCTATTTGTAAGTTGCTCATTTGGGAAAAGGGGATATCTGTGTATTGAGGGCTTTTTGTCTCAACCCTAATCACAATTTTGGGGAGAGAAGACATATTTTTTTAAAAAGATTTTTAAATTATTTATGACAAAGAGAGATAGCAAGAGACGGAACACAAGCATGGGGGAGCTGCAGAAGGAGAAGCAGGCTCCCCGCTGAACAGGGAGCCCAATATGGGACCTCGATCCCAGGACTCCCAGTATGCTGGGATCATGACCTGAGCAGAAGGCACACACTTAATAACTGAGCCACCCAGGAAGAAGACACATATTTAAGGAGGGAAGGAAACTCAGGTCTTTCAGAAATTGACCAAGAGTCCTCCCATTACCATCTTGAGGGCGTCAGAAACTCTAACCCAGAGAACAGAACTGGGTGAATTTTGTATGTTTTATAACTTTGCCCTGTTTGGGTTTATCCTAACCTGTTGTGAGAATGTTTCTCAGATTCATTTTATATATGTATAATTTCAATAACTTTTTACCATATCTGTGTATTGCTTTACTACTATTCACTTGGCACTTTTCTTTAATTTGAGTTACTTTTTGACCTTAATGAGTTATTTAAAATGGGTACATTTTATTAGGATTAAAAAAAAAGTCACTTTTCCCTGAACCACAAAATATTATCTTATTATCACCATGGATCCTCTCTCTAGCTGATTCAAATGGATACCACTTCTTGGTAAACAACCTTCCCTCTCCTTTTGGGTACCCTCTCCTATTGAAGAAAATGTTCCTGCTATGTTTTTTACCCATGTCAACTGGCCATTCTTTAACTTAGACCCAAAATTCCCAACTCTGAAACCTTTGGTTTATCTGTGACCTCCCCTCCCCTTGCCTTTAACCCACGATGAGTCTCCAAGATCCAGATTCCTCCTAACATTATTGATCATAATTATTTCCTTCCGTTTTCTAGTTGCGTTCATCCTAGTCTGGGTCCTAGTGACCTTGTGTTTGGATTAACACAGTGGTCTCCTGATTTTTCTTCATTTCTCTAGTCCTACTTTCTTAAGTTCATCTTGCATGATGCTAGCATATTGATCTACTGGGAATAATGGGTAATAAGGAAGATGCACAAATAATAATTGACCAGAGAAAATCCACAACTGCTGTGAAGGAGAAGGGACTTGTGATGGGCTATGGACTCCATTAAAAGTCATGCTGCCTTTCTAAAGCATGGACTTGGGATATGAAGTGAATCCTGCTAAGGTTAAGTGAACACACTCATTGCTAACTACTTCAGGTGAATCCTGTCTTTCAGGCTGACACCTTCTAGGTGTGTAGCCCTTAGATAGCATCTCTTTCTTTCTTTCTTTCTTTCTTTCTCTCTCTCTCTCTTTCTTTCTTTCTTTCTTTCTCTCTTTCTTTCTTTCCTTCTTTCTTTCTTTTTTAATAGTATTTTTTTCTTTTTAAAAATTTTATTCATTTATTTGAGAGAGAGAAGGAGAGACAGAGATAGCAAGAGAGAGCATGAGTGGAAGGAGAGGGAGAAGCAGGCCCCCGAAGAGAAGGTAGCTCAACTCGGGACTCAATCTCAGGAACCTGAGATCATGACCTGAACTGAAGGCAGATGTTTAACCAACTGAGCCACCCAGATGCCCCTTAAACAGTATCTTTGAGGACTACGGAATCTTGATGAAAAAGTGTTAGGTAGGTGGACATAGATAATGTTTTCATCCATACTTCTATCTGAACGTTGGGACTTTGGAAATAAGATGTGGGCATGAGAGGCAAATGGTTAGCTAGTAAATGTGTAAAACAATGACATGGATATCTGGACAGTGATTTAACCACGATGGCCTGGCAGGAATTAAAGTCTCTCATTAGAAAATTCCACGTTAATTCATTTGGATTGTTGTGGCTGCTATTAAATATTATTAAGAAATTATAGAAATTTTATTTATTTTTGGTAAAAAGAGGCAGCCCTTCCCTAAAGTAATTAGTATTTTTATTTATCACATGCCAAACACTTTGCTAAGTGTTTTGCATATATTATCCTACTTCTAAAAATAGATTTCTTAACAAGACTGTATTTGAATAAACTGTCATAAAAAATATAAAGAACTTGTCCAAGTACAAATATCTAGTTAGGTTGTAAAAGCAAGACTTGAACTGAGATGGTCTCATTCTGGAACCTTTACTCTTTACCTCTTATGAAAAGCAACAGTGCTCTTTCATAACAACAATTAACAGATGTCTGGTTAAGTACAAAAGCAAACTCTCTGTTACAAAAATGACTCAGGATAGAGTGGCCCTCACAAAACTAGAAGGAATGGTTGGACAAGAATGACTTGGAAGAATGGATTTGGAGAGCTCTAAACTAGAACCAAAAGTGTTTCAAGAGGACGAGAAGAGAAAACCATCAAAGACATGATGGTGTATTTTTTTTGGCATAGTGTGGAACATGTTAGAAATGCCATAGAAAGGCAGTAGTCCTGTGACTTGTCCAACCAAGTATCTTGTATTTATTTGCATTAACGTGTCTAGATCAGTTATAATCCATGAACTTTACTTTGGACATCTGAGGGCATAAAATTAGTCTCTAGTATCTCTGGTACAAGAATGAGGAATAATATACTCCAGCAAGACAACCAGACTGGGGGGACAAGAAGACTTCTTTTGACACAGCAAATGCAACTAGCACAGAGGTGTGTTAAAGGAGTAGTGCAGGACTTCCACTGCTCGGATATATGCCAGAAGGTCTCAATCAGCAGAAAAGCAGATACTTTGATTAGTTTTTATGACCATTTCTATTCTGAGAAGTTCATTAGTATAATAAAAATTGTTAGGACTCTGTCCTTAGTCATGAGCAACATGACTTAGATAAATTAAATAAAAAAGAGAAATGAGGTAATGGTGTCCGTGAAGAAATGACACAAGGGCCTGCAAGAGGATTGTTGAACATTTTAGGAGAGAAGAGGGTAAAAGTCTGTAAAAATATAGACACTACATGTCTTGGGATTCTAAATGGAAAGAAGTTTAAGAGGTGCCCTAAATCCCCTCAGATTCTCAAAAAACAGGATGGCTGGGTGGCTCAGTTGGTTAAGCAACTGCCTTTGGCTCAGGTCATGATGTTGGAGTCCCGGGATCATTGGGCACCCTACTCAGTGGGAAATCTGCTTCTCCTTCTCCTTCTCCCTCCGCTTGCCTCACCTCCTGCTCTCTCTCTCTGTCAAATAAATAAACAAAATCTTTAAAAAAATCTCACAAAAACAGTTGTAAATGATCTACTGCATTCAGAGTTTTAAAGATATATAAAGATGAAAGAAGAAATAGACATCCATAGATAAACATAAAAGTGACATGTGGCTATAATAATTATATCAAAATGCCCAAGATCCAGAATGGGTTGAGACCTGTGAATCATGCTAAGAATAAAAAATTATTTTTTTTTCAAATTAGTTTAAGAGCAAAGAGAGAAAAAAGGGAGGATAACCCCATCATTATGGATGAATGGTGTGATGACAACATATGACAAAGCTGCCTTAATTTAATTTTGAAAAAAGGTTGAGATTTTAAGTAAACAGAATTATGACAAAGAGAAAAGGAAGCTGATAAACTTGTACTTTGCTTCTCTTAAATCTGACAAGGAGAATAATCTTTAGTTTAGAAAGAAGGGAAAAAGAAGTGATAAAAGAAACTTGAAGCCCAAGATTGGCAAAAGATTTTAAGAGTAACTTAGGTCCCTGAGCCTGTCAGCTCAGACAGATGGGTTGAAGCCTGTTGTGCCCCTGTCCACAGCAGCTTTGAGGACAGGCTGTAGTGGGAGGGGAGCTCAAAGCCTGGGGTCCGGCAACTGCAAATCTGAGATTGATCTTTTTAAGGATAAGGGTTATGGTTTCTGTAATGTATGCAGTGATCAGATGACAGAACTCTGGAATGATAAAATGACTCATTAAAAGAACTGTGAGAACTTTAGAAGTTTAGAAGAACTTTAGAAGTTTAAAAGAACTTTAGAAGAACCCTTTATCTACGGCTTATAAGAGGAAACAGTCATCACTTGGAGCCAGCATCGGTTTCTTAAGGACAAGCCACAGAAGACCAACCTTATTTCTTTTTTAGACTTACTGGACTGAACGTCAGAAAAGTATTAGGCCTGGAGTTCAATGAAAGGCTATCATGGTGAAGAGCTTGGCCTACAAGGAAGCTCATTAAACGTTAGTTACTGTTACTAGCTTTTGGATTTCAGCAATCCATTTACGCAAGCCTCCCAATGACGGTTTCAGAGACTAGACTGCAATCAGGTGAACTGCTAGATGGATTTGTAATTAGTTATGCAAATGATGCACAGCTAGCCATGAAAGTCCCTGGTGGACTGTGAGAGGACTGTGTCCATTGTAGCATATTTCCTAATAAGTTGAATGAGAATATGGAAGATTACTGATTGTATTGGTAGATAACAACCAAATGTCATTGATAAGGTTTGGTTGTCAAACCTCAGATGAAATTTAATTGGAATAAATATGTCTACGGTTCTGCCCTTGGGTCCACAAGCTAAGTGCATAGATATGGGATGACATGACTCAGAGCAAATGTGAAAGACTTCAGAGTTTTATTTAGGCCATGATTTTGTTTTGTGAGAGGAAGACAAGTGTAATCATCATAGTTTGCGCTGATTGATGAATACTATAAAAGATGATCATCTTTCTCCTGGTTGGTCAGATCCTATCACACCTCACATGTTGTGTTCAGATCTGGGTTTCCAGTCCCAGGAGCGACACTGACAAATTGGAGACCATTTAGAAGAGAGCATTCAAGATGACAAAGCACCGTACTTCAGAAACATGTCATAAAGGGTAGAATTGAAGGGAGTCAGCTGTATTCAAATATTTGATTGCCAGTCAGATGGAAGAAGCTAGACTATACCTGTATGATCCTGAGGTTTGAATTGAGACTGGTGGATGAAAGTTGTTAGGCTCTATAACAAACAAACAACTGGGGGACTTTCAGAGAGAAAGTGGCTGCCTTTGGATATATCGAAGTCCTTCATTCCCCACCATGTTCAAGCCAGGATGGATGACCATTTGGCGGAGAATCTGTAAGGGAAATTCAAATGTTAATGGGGTGGTGAGATAGAATGGTCTGTACTCTGAGCTTTCCTTATTCATCATCACTTCTTTACCTAAGAAATCACAATAGCTCTCTCCTTTCTACTGCTGGGAGCCTAAACCCTCTACCTAATTTATAAAAACCTCCTTTTATCTGGCCTTCTCCTATTTATTCAACCATATCTCTGCATTTCCTAAAGAAAGCCTCCCTGCTTTCTTCCTTAAATGTAGTCTCAAAAAAAAAATACTGAACATCCCACAGAGAAAATATCTTTTGATGACCTGGTACCATGAATTCTGCAAATTTTCTAGGAAATCTAGGAAAGTGATAACTCTTTTTTTTTTTTTTTTAAAGATTTTATTTATTTATTTGTCAGAGAGAGAGAGAGAAGGAGAGAGAGCAAGCACAGGCACACAGAGTGGCAGGCAGAGGCAGAGGGAGAAGCAGTCTCCCCGCCGAGCAAGGAGCCCAATGCGGACTCGATCCCAGGACGCTGGGGTCATGACCTGAGCCGAAGGCAGCTGCTTAACCAACTGAGTCACCCAGGCATCCCGAAAGTGATACTCTTAATACCTATAATGATTAAAAGGAAATTATTTAAGAGACAGAAATGCATTTGATTTTCCCCAAGTGGTAGAAATAGAAAACAGTATAACTGTAAGGAGTACAAATTGGTAAACTTTGCTCAAAACAGTTATATAAAGCATTAAAGTTCATTTTGACTTCTGCTTGCAACCACCAGTCATGTCAAACTTTTAAGAGACTAAGGGAAAATTCTATTAAAAATACCAATGAAGGGGAGCCTGGCTGGCTCAGTTGGTGGAGTGTGTGACTCTTGATCTCAAGGTTTTAAGTTTGAGCCTCACGTTGGGTGTAGAGATTACTTAAAAAAAATCTTAGAAAAAAAAAGCAATCAAGAAGAGTAGGCCATGGAGGGGAAAATCTTATATTTCTTCTAATAGTTTTAAGGCAATAAATAAAATATGTTTTTAAAAGATTTTATTTATTTATTTGAGAGAGAGTGTGGGTGGGGGGCAGAGGGGGCAGAGGGAGAAGGAGAAGCAGACGCTCCATTGAGCAGGAAGACAGATGTGTGACTTGATCCCAAGATCCTGAGATCATGACTGGAGTCTAAGGCAGATGCTTAACTGACTGAGCCACTCAGGTGCCCCAGGCAATAAATAAAATATTATAGATAAATATGGTACTAATATTTTTATTGCTATAAAGGTACATATGTAAAAATTTAGAAAAGGATTTAGAGGAAAATAATTTGCCTTTAGGATTTATATTATGTTATAAAATATACATAGAAATTAGGAGTTTAAATATAAGATAGGCCATTAAATATGAGAGAAAGATCTAATTCTCATGTTACAACTTTCCTTAATAGCCTCCTTTATATTTTCTTGAAGGTGAAATCATCAGAATTTTTGCAAATCAGAGGAAAAGAAGTTAAGCGAACACAAAAAAGTAAATTAGGAATTCCACAACAGAGACAAGGAAGGTGTTCAAAACCCTCGTGGGATCAAAAACTACCAAAAAAAAAGTAACTTCCATAAGTTTACAAATTTTATTGCCTGAAGAGAAGTTATTTAATAGCATTGATACCTGAAAATGCATTTTTAAAGGAAAATAAAATGTTTTAGAAATTCATATATATGAGATCTAAGTTAAACTTTCCCACAGGAAGAGCTGGTGTCAGATATTATGGTTGGGGTATATGTGCTCTACTTCACACTTCTTTCCATAACTGTTTTGGCCAATGTACTTAGTTTAATGATTTAACAATATATAATTGAATAAAAATAGCTCTTTGTGAGACTAAGGAAAATTAAATGTTAACATGTTAGATCTGATATTTTTGGTCACAATAATGACTAATTTGGATTAAATGCTAAGTATGTTGGTTTATTTTGTTATGATGAAATAAAATAAAATTCAACCCAACACAAAATATTCATAGGTCAATCAATTTGGTAATTTCGATGGCCTTATTTTTCTCTACTGTCATTTCATGTTTTATCCTCCCTCTCCCCAATTTTTAATGGAGGGTCTTATTATGCAAGGGTACCATAATTTTGAATAATATGTGTAAATGCAATTTAGATTTATGGGCTTATCTTTTGCCAATCACCTTGTTGAAACTGGTTTTCTCCTTATTTTACCACTAGGTTTTTATGGGTTGGTTTATTCTAGATTCTTCTTCATTTGACTCTTTATTGGGGCTTAAAGAAGCTTTAATTATTAGCTTTTGTTGTTGCTTAGGGCACTGAAAGGTGTGCTGGACATGGAAGACAACCTTTTTATGGCCAGCCTACACTTTGTAAATGGATATTACTCACAATTTAGTAGCTGAGAATAGACTCATGGGAAAAGAATTCCAAAGTTTATGAAAGAGTCTAATTGGCATTTAAGTGACCCTGTACATGCCATTGCTTATCTGCATTGCTTTAAGCTCATTTAGTTAGCAAGATTATGTATTAAAACAAATAGTGACAGCAGACAACAAGTATTTTACCTTCAATAAATAGTTACTGTCAGATTATCAATGAAGCAGAAACTTCGTGATTTTTTTCCCTAAAAAACCTTGCATTTAGTGCATTAAGCAAAGTAGTGTGGCCACACACAGAGTCAGAGTCTTTTCTTTTTTATGTCTTAGTGTTTCAAAGAATGACAAATAGTCCTGTTTAAGGAGAGTGTACTATAAAAACATACAGCCTTTCTCAAGCATGCCAAAAATATTTGTAGATCTTTTTGATATATATAGTACTGTGTTAATTCATTAAAATTGAAATGAGAAGTTTCCATTAGAGAGAATTAAGAATAAGATGCTGAGGAATGAAAAGCTGATAGTTAAGAAATTTGCATAATGAAAGACAATTTTAGAAAAATGTTTCTGAAAATCTTTTATTCACTACTCCTTTTTCTTTAAACACTTTTTTTTAACCTAACTTTTCTCACCAGTGACTAGCCCCCAAATTAAATCATTTTCTTGGAAATTCAGCCATTTCTTGGAAACTTAATGTTAGTTAGCTCAATGACCTAGGGAGATTCACTTGCAAATCTGTTATTAGAGTATAATGGGAGCATAGGAATTCAGATTGGTTGTAGTGCTTTCTCAAGGAAAAAAAAATTGTAATATCAAGTACATTCCACTAGCCAGGACCTGTTCTAGATAGAATGATGATGTAGATGAGCTTGACTTCAGAGCTCACCTTTTTCTCTCTCCTCTTTTTTTTTTTTTTCCTTTTCCCCTGCCCCCAGTCCTCTCTTAGGATCCCTGGCTTCCTGGACACCCATTTTCACTCCTCTAGTTAGGTTTCTTTGTCTCTGGCATTTCCAAATGCTTTGGTTTTACCCCCCCCAGCCCCTGCCCTACTCAAACATGTATAGATTTTATGCTCTGTTCTTGTTGAGTCCTATGCTGTTTTGGAAATGATATAAACTGCTCTCTATTAGTGATTCAGTAATGTCCATATTGTGCCTAGCAATGGGTTAAGTGCTGTCCAATACAAATTAATTACAATAGCATTAAAAATAAAACAAGCATTTCTTGAAACTCCCGCAGGCCAGGAATTGTTTATTATTATCAATTTTACAAATGCAGTAGTTAGGGATTTCTTTTAATAGTTAGGGATTTTATTTTCATCTTACAGAGGACCTTCAGGGAACCTAGTGAAATAGCTTACACGTGTTAGAACTAAGATTCTGATCCAAGCCCAGCCAACTCTAAAGTCTAAATTCTTTATAGTTTGCTCCTATCTAGACTACATGGAGCAATAGGTAGACAGGTCAGCATTAATCCATTAGATAAAGGGTCAGAAGGGGTGGCACAAGAAGAAGGCAATGTATGAAAAGAGATATTTGTAAAAAAGAAAAAAGGACAGTAAATTTTGCAGAGAAGTTTGTCTTCAGGTATTGTTTGAAGGATATTTAAACATGGACAAAACGATAGGCAGCACTTGATCCATAACTGAAGGAACTGACCGGTATTGCTGTCCCCATGAATTGTCCTGGAGACAGATAATAATAGCTTATATCTGCCCTGTGAGTGAAACTATTTTAAATGCATTCAGTCCTTTCTTTTCTTTCTATTGCGGTAGAGTTGACATGCAATGTTACAATAGTTTCAGGTGTACAACCTAGTGATTCAACAATTCTGTTATGCTAGGCTCACCGCAAGTGTAGCTAACGCCTGCCACCATACAATGCTATCACAATACCACTGACTATATCCCCTCTCCTGTGCCTTTCATTCCCATGACTTATTCCTTCCTTAATTGGAAACTTGTATCTACCACTCCCCTTCCCCACTTTGCCCATTCCTCCACCACCTCCCCTCTGGCAAACATCAGTTTGTTCTCATCTCCTTTCTTTCTTAAAGTAGCTTTATCCAGGATGTGCTAATGTTGTTATTTCCAATTTGCCAAGGTACAAATAAATGAATTGACTTGCTTATGACCTAGTGATAATTTTAAACAGGATTTGAACAGAGTCAGTCTGACTCTGACCCCTGTGTTAGAAGTGCAGTCAGACTTTAAGAGCCTTGAAACTTAGAGAGAGGAGGGTAGATGAATGCAGCAAGAGACAGAGAACTGTTGTGCTGGGCAAAGGAGTATATACAGACAGTGTGATAGAATTTTGCAGGAGGAATAGAAGAGAGGGAGAGACAGAGGGTGCGGTGCTCAGTCCAACTCTCAGGCTGAAGTGATGAGGACCTGTACTGGAATGTTTTGGAAGTGAGGGGGGAGAAGGAGCAGCCCCGAGCTGCAGAAAGCCCTAATTTTTCATAGGATGTGCAAGTGAAGGGAAGAGGAGTCAAAGATGGCTCAGTGTTTCGTATCTTATAGGCCAGGAATCTAGGTGAGATAGTGATACTGGAGATGAAATTTGGGAGGTCTCAGCATGAGAGTAAATAGAAACACTGAAGCTTACTTTTCCAACATACAAAGGGGAGTTCAACTTTGGAAGTCATCCTTTGTTTGGAAGATGGAGAAAGAAAATAGAGTGACTAAATCAAATCATGCTGAATTTGAGAGGTAGATGGAGAGCAGGGACAGTACAGGTTTAAAAAAGATCACAGGTTCAGGAAGGGTCATCGATATTGTCAGCTGTGACTTAGAGGTCCTAGAGAACATGATCTAAAGTTCATTTGATTTGGTTTGATGAAAAGGACATCATGTGGTTAATGTAAGAGTATAACTTTATTTATTTTTAAAAACATTTGAAAAAAGATTTATCTATTTATTATGACAGAGAAAAAGCAGCACACAAGCAGGGATGTTGGCGGTCAGAGGCAGAGGGAGAGGGAGAAGCAGGTTCCCCATTGAGCAGGGAACCCGATGCGGGGCTTGATCCCAGGACACTGGGATCATGACCTGAGCTGAAGGCAGACGCTTAACCTACTGGTATAATTATAGTAGGGAGGTGGAGATGGAATCATCCTGGATAGGGGCCACTTCCACCTCAGGGGTCATTAACAGGCAGTACTAGGAAAAAAAATTGGCTTATAGTCAGCAGCATTGTATTTAGATCCTAGTAGTTACCAATTTTATGACCTCTCCAAAATAAACCTGCTCTAAAATAAGGATAATAATAACTCCCATATAATAAGTTCATTGTGGGAGTTAGTAAGAATGTATATAAATAGCCTAGTACAGGTCAGTAGTAGTAGTGGTAGTAATAGGTGCTCTACACGTATTTGTTGATTGGATGGTGAGTGACAATGGAAATTAAGAAAGATTTTCATGTCTTCTTCTCTACTTTGGAAAGGCAGGAGAGAGGCAAGTTCTAGCAGAGTGGGAAGGAAGATGCTGCGTAAACATTAGAGACCTGGGTTCCATTGATGTTAGTTAGTGGATAATATGCTACATTGTTCTATTTCTTCAGGGACATTAACATTTGAGCAGAGTAGCAAAGACATAATGCATGATGGTTGGATATGGTATCACCAACTGAGTTACAGAAATCAGCAGAAGAGGTTTGGGGTGAGGTAACAATGAGTTTGCTTTTTGACCTGTTGTTTCTGAGGTATCTGTGGGTCACATAGATTGAGGTCTTCAGCAGAAAGCTGGATATATAACTTTGAAGATCTGGTCAATGGTGGTATTAAATTTGTTATAACCCAGTTTTATAGCTTTAAATCTTATACATTTAGACACCCTTTTTAGAGCCTAAATTGTTAACATCAAGGTATTTTATATTGAAAACACTGCAAATGATCAAAGAAGTCCACTTTCTTTTCTCCGTTGCAGAATTCTGCAAGACTACCACTTTCCAACCCTACATGATCTGTGCACCACTGTCCCAGCCCAGGAGCTGCCTGTTAACTTGCACTTGGCTTCTCGAGTGTACCATACAGCTGACAAGAAAGGTCACAATACTTTGCTTACAATATTGGGAACCTCTTTCTTAGATAATCACTTAACAGATGAAGAGCGAAGAGACAGGTAAGAGTTCCTCTGGTAATTTTCTTTTAAACCAGATTTAAACTGTCAAAGAAATCCTGTCTTTGAGGTTGAGATTTTGAAGACTCAGTTCTGTTTTTAGACACTGGAGAGGGGCAGTTTTTGTCTTTTTCCATTCCTTTCCAGTACATGTAAGTCTAGGACAACATCTTCATTTCCTGCTATTAATAGCATGAACCATGGCTTATCATAAGGTAACTTTAGTTTAGTGGTGTCTAGTTACCAAAGAGTGTCACATACATTAGCATATTTGTTCTTTGTAATAATTCTGTGGAGTACAGATGTGAAAATTGAGGTTCATAAAAATCAAGCCACATTGTTAGGCTTATACAATTAAGAAAATCACAGATTTGAGATTCCAAGTCAGTCTTTTAGATTTCACACCTCCTTTGGGCATACTGAGTCCAGGAATCATGTATAAAAGTCATTGCCTCTGGAGTTTCTTCCATTTCTCTTCATGTCTCATTCCTCTTTGGCATCTGAGCATTCTTTACTGAAGAGTATGTAATTTATAGCATCCTCAAAAGAGAGGAGAAAAGGGAATGGAGGTCACATTTATTTAGCAGAAACTATAATCCTAGCACTGTGTAGTGTGCTTTGCATCTTTTCTTTTTAAATCCTCAACTACAAGAAGTCATAATTTCTATTTTAGTCTTGAAGAAGCTTAGGCTCCATAATATTGGGTTGCTTGCCCAAGTTCTCATCTTTGGATAGTGATAAAAACTCAGATGTGTCTGACACAGATTTTCCTCAAACTTCTTTTCACCATCACCCCTTTAAGGAAGGCTTTTAAAAGGCTTTTCCTCCTAATTGCCCTTCTCCATTAAATTTTAATATCCTGGATATATGTTTTATCTCTTTATGGTGCTTATCTATCTATTTACACACACATATATACATATGCACATGTGTACGTATGTATATACATATATGTGTGTGTGTGGATATATATACCATATACATAAAGAGTAAGCTCTCATCACCTTCCTCCCCAGGCACCAACTTTCACCCCTTTGGGGGCAAAATCACCTGCTCATTGAGAATGTATATTCATAAGTCTCTTGTCTTTCAGAAGAGCTGATAGGAATCCTGAAACATTATCTACAACATATTTGAAAATATTGAGAATATTGAATATTTAGTTAGATTTAAATAGAAACATTTTAAGTATTATGTTTCAAGTATTTCATTAAAATATGAGAATATTTTAAAAGACCACTTTTAATTACATGAACTATCACAGAATTATAAGTAACTCACCCATTCTTTTCATGGTATATGCTGAGCTCATTTTCTCAAACTTGACTTTTAGTAAAAACTGTAACACTTTACTGCATTCTTTCAGGATTTAAAATCATCCAATTTCCCTGCATTTAGTAACCACAATGAAATTCAATTTGAATTCCTAAAAGAGGGTCATTCTCATGTTTATTTTCTGTTTAGGCAAAAATATTTTTCAAGGATTTATTTGCTATTCATAATCTTATACACCTAAGTCTCTTAGTTTTGATTTATTTTTTTATTATTATTATTTTTTAATTTATTTATTGATCAGAGAGAGAGGGAGAGAGAGCGAGTGAGTACAGGCAGACAGTGGCAGGCAGAGGCAGAGGGAGAGGGAGCAGCAGGCTCCCTGCTGAGCAGGAGCCAGATGCGGGACTCGATCCCAGGATGCTGGGATCATGACCTGAGCTGAAGGCAGCCGCTTAACCAACTGAGCCACCCACGTGTCCCTTAGTTTTGATTTATAAGGTGAGTGTTCTGAAATTTTTGAAATAAAATGTATGTGAAGAATTTTGGAAATTTCAAAACTTCCTGCTTCTCTGGTAGAAAGTAACAGTTCTGTGTGACATTTCTGAAATATCTTTTAAAAGCTAAAGCTGAGAGTGGAAAATAAAGACATAAACATTATCTAGTAATCATGAAACTACCATTTTGAGTAATTTCCATTAGCACTGTAAGCTAAGCAACATTCTGAAGAGTTATAGCTTCTTTTAGTCATGCAAAGTGTTAAAAATACTGGTTTCTTTCCAATTCTAAAATTCTTTTTCTTCAAGTAGATCATTCTTTTCCAAGAGAGTCAATAAATGTTCTATTTGATGATGATAATTCTTGGCAATTTGTTCCTAAGTACCAAATAAGAAGTTAATTTAAGTACTGAATATTTAATTCTCTGGCATCCATCTCTTGAGGATTACCTTGCTAAACATAGCTTAACCTTTTCAAAATATATCTGTCTGCTGAGCCTACAAGTTCGGAGAAATGTATGATTTTTTTCTGCACTAATAAGTGTTCTCAAGAAAGGTAATTGTAAACACAAAATGAATACCCTTTCATCTGGTGGTTTTTGTTTTTTTTCTGTGAGATGAACAGTTAACTACAAAGCATAACAATATTTGTACTTGTATAGTTTTAATGATCTCCTAATTCTGCATATAGTAATTGTTATTTGTAGCAAACACCAAGGATATTTTAATGGACTAGCATTGGTACATACTTAAATTTATTTAAAATAACAATATATTGTTCAAACTTACATTTATCTTGCTAGATAACAATTTTGATGAGAACTATAAAAATGTTTCATATTGATTATAAGTTTGCTTTTAAATTTTCTGTATTCTAAAGAGAAGTTTATAGTTGTTTAGCATTAGCATGGAATTTAAGATTTGGGGTTTTAAAATAAGGTAAATAATTAAAAGTGTTTAAACACTTAGATTAAGTTCACATTTTGGTGAATATTCTTCTAACATCTCTTGGATGTGTATGTGTTTAAACCATGTATGGCATTCTATAGACAGATTTTTCACCCAAGGTTATGTGTGAACATTTAAATATTTTCATATTACTCACTAATTTAACCAAGCTGCAGTGTAAGAAGACCTCAAATGTGGAGTAATTTATGAAACTTTTGCTCTGAAGTTTTTGATGCATATTACCAGACTTCTCTCCAGAAAAATTATATGGACTTACACTGATTTCCATAATTTATGATGCTGTTCATTTCCTTTCACTCTTATCAGACAACAAATTGTCAATCTTCTTGATTTTTTCCTAATCTGATGAGGAAACATATCTCTTTATTATTATTTTTTATTGATTTCTAGTGAGGTTGAGCACATTTTTAGATGTCTTTGTCTATTTTTCTCCTTTTGAGAATTATCAATTCATGTTCTCTTGAGTCATCATTCATTTCTTCCTTATTGATTTATAAATGATCTTGTTAAAAAATATTTATTTGACAGACAGAGATCACAAGTAGGCAGAGAGGCAGGCAGGGGGATGGGAAGCAGGCTCCCCACTGAGCAGAGAGCCCAATTTGGGGGTTGATCTCAGGACCTGAAATCATGACCTGAGCCGAAGGCAGAGGCTTAACCCATTGAGCCATCCAGGTGCCCCTAAGTGATCTTTTATATTAAAGATTTTAATTATTTGTCTTAGTAGAGACTCTTTCTTTTAATTTGTTGTTTGCTTTTTTCTAGTTTTGTTTATGGTGTTTTATGCTATCCAGAAGCCTTAATTTTTATGTAGTAAAAACTATAGTAATCATTCTCCATGTGTCCTGGTCTTGGTATCATTCTTAGAAAGGGCTTTTCTACACTTAAATTTAAATGTATTTTTCTCATATTTTCTTCTAGTAATTTCATAGCTTTCCTTGATCCATCTGTAATTAATTTGATAGGATAAGCATTATTTTTTCCCAAGTGACTAGTCAGTTGCTTATCATTTACTTAATAAATCCTCTTTCCTCACTAATTTGAAATGCCAACTTCTCATACCTTAAATTCCAGTGTGTTACTGAGTCTATTTATGGACTTACGTTCTATTTTACTGACTTGTCTATGTAAAATTGCTTGTGTATTTTGTTGATCCACCACCAATAAAGAGAGAGCTGGCAAAAAAATGCTGTCTTACAAACATTAGCTGACCTTCTCAAGTCAGGTTCACCTTATAGCCAGCTTCCTCGTGGTAAGCCGTGCTTAGGCTAGAGATCCCAGACCTAACACTCCACTTGGCTTCAAATTACAAGAGAAATTCTTAGTCACATTTTGAAAAAAAGGTGGACTGTTAGTTCTATACATTAAAACAGTGGCAACTGCAGCAATTGGAAAACCAAAGGCTGTCAGAATTTAATGTTTAATTTCATTTATTATTTTGTTAAAAAGTAATAATAAAAACAACACTTTGGCAAATATGCAAGAAAATGCAAAACCCCTCAATTATTCAAAATATTGCCATCAAGAAATAGTACTGTTTACATTCTTAAATATATGATTCTAGAATTTTCTGTATGCAAATAAATAGCATAGAACAAAACTGGGATACTGCTATGTACCTATGTACCTAATGTTTGATTTCTTAAACTGTGTTGTAATTATCTTTTCATGTCAAGGAAAACAGATCTGAATAATCACTTAAATCAATCAGCAAATATTTTTTGTGTACCTACTGTGTGGCAGGCGTAGATTTAGGCACTAGGGAAACATCTGCTAACGCAGGCGTAGATTTAGGCACTAGGGAAACATCTGCTAACATAATCCCTGCCCTCCGGGAATGTGGAGATTAGCAGAAAGGAACAGTGGTAATTTACTTATCAGGAATGTAACAATTAATATGCAGATGTGCAGGGTGCCGTGGAAACTTGGAAGATTTCCTGATTCCAGAGGTTTGAGGAAATGTTACTTATATTGCAACCTGAAGAGTGAATCAACATCACTTGGGAACTTGTTAGAAATGCAGATGATTTGAATGCATACTGAAGTTTTGTTTTGTTTTTTAGATTTTATTTATTTATTTGACACGGAGAGGGAGAGATCACAAGTAGGCAGAGAGACAGGCAGAGAGAGAGGGGGAAGCAGGCTCCCTGCTGCGCAGAAAGCCCGATGTGGGGCTTGATCCCAGGACCCTGAGATCATGATCTGAGCTGAAGGCAGAGGCTTCACCCACTGAGCCACCCAGGCTTCCCAAATGCATATTGAAGTTTGATTGTCCCTGCTGTGGACAGTTGGAGCTCATCTAAGAACTAGAAAGAAGTCTAGCATTGGAGAACAGGAGGAGCGATGGTGCAATGGAGGCTGAGGGGAGGCATGAATAAGATCATGTAAGATTTCACAGATGCCCTGTATGTGTGTGTGAGGGCATGTATGGAGCCTTGGGGAAGAAATTCTTATTCACAGTGTATGGGAAGGCATTGATAGAGTTTTTTTGAGGAAGAATGACATCATCACATTTGCTGTAAGATACACAGTCCTCAACTTGACTTTTTAGTAGTATTTTGCACAGTTGCATTAACTCTTCCTTAAAACATTTTAATCTCTTGACTGTGGGAACTATACTCTTTTATGGTTCTCTTTCTGTCTTCCTGACTGTGTCTTCTCAAGTCTCCCTTGCTGAGGTCTCCTCATCTTTTGACTTCAAAACATTGGAGTACTCAAATATACTGGGATCTCTTTTCTCCTCTACTTTCAAGGTGTGATCATGGCTGTAAAATCCATCCATATGCTGATGCTGTCATTTACTAAGATACATGAGAAAGGATGTTCATTTTTGTTACAATAATTAAAAACTGGAAACTACTTGGGTGTTTTATCAATGGAAGATTTTTTTATGACACATCCAATGATGGGATGCATTGCAACCTTGATTAAGAATAAGGTAGTGCTCTGTGTTCTGAAAGGAGGTAGAACTAAACATATAAACAGATATATGATTATATACACATTTTTGTGCATGTGGAAGGAAGAAACTGTTAACTGTGGTCCTTTTGTTTTCATTATAGATTGTATACTAATTCCATAAAAATAATACATTTGTATTTTTTGTGTGCTTTATATGGTATATGTTTGCCCTTTGATTTTTAACCTTTGTTTAGTTGTGTCCCTTGTAGATTGCATAGAATAGAATATTTTTTAAGCCAATCAAAATTTTTCTTATAATGGGTTAGATCACCCCTTATTCATTTAATAATTGTTATATTAGATACATTTGATACTATTCTTGTCATCTTACTTTGTATTCTCTTTTCTTGCTCTTTCTTATAATCTATCATATTAGCCAATATTTGTATGTGTGTTTTTTTTGTTTGTATCATTATCTGATATCTAACATTATGAGATAGAAATCTGAAGCCAGCCTGTTTTTATTTTATTTGCAAGTAATCTATTTCCCCACCACTCCTCCTAGATGCTTCTAGGACTTTAAATTTTGCCTTAAATAATGTCACTAGCACATGTTTGGGAGTGGATTGATTTTTAATTTTTCTTGATACACAAAAAACGCTTTAATTTACTACCATCCAGAGATAGTACTGTTTACATTCTTAAATATATGATTCCAGGCTTCTTCAGTTTAGGACTTTTTCTGTTTTATTTTCAGTAGTATTTCCAATCTATTTATCTAATGACTTTCTTCAGGTATATCAATTAGCTATATGTTGGACCTTTATTATCTATCCTCTACATTTATCATTATTTTGCTTACATTCATATCTCAAACCTTTGTTCCAAATCAATTTTTTCATTTTCTGTGGTGTAAATTTTAAAAATTTCTTCTAACTACCATTTTATTTATTTTTGTATTTATTTAAAGATTTTATCTATATATTTGAGAGAAAGAGAGATAGTGAGTGAGAGAGAGAGCGCGCACCTGGGTGGCTCAGTTGGTTGAGCAGTGATTCTTGATTTTGGCTTAGGTCATGATCTCTGTGTGGTGGGATTGAGCCCCGAGTCAGGCCTCCCCCACCTCGGTGGGGTGTCTGTTTCTCTCCCCCTCCCCTGCTTACATGCTCTCCCTCTCTCAAATAATAAATCTTAAAAAAGTACTTTATGAGTTCTATAATAAATTTTTTTCAAAAGAATGTTCTTCATATAACTTTTGGATGGTATATTTCTTTTTTATATACTCCAGACTGTCTTCATAGAATTTATATTTGATTTTTGTGTGTACTCACCTTGAATGAGGATAGGTCATTTTTAGTTGCCCAAAGTTAATATCAGATAGATTTACCTAGCATTTCTTGATTGCTCATCTTGGAAGCATTAGAATACTATGTTTAGATATTAAGTAGGTGCACCAGAAGATGCAGTTTTATATAATTAATGCAATCATTCAGAATCCTGAAAGGTGTTTAGGGTGGGATGGACCAGGTTCTGAGAATTTTGCCTCTACATATTTTTTCTGTGATTGTTAACTATTATACTAGAAGCTGGCCTTTTCCATTGGCTTTTCTATTTGATGAAGATTATTCCAGGCTTTTTTTTCTGTGCATGCACATATATTATATATACATATATTTTACAAAAATGATATTAAAGATGCTGTTTTTGCAGTTTATGTTCCTTTGAGGATTCTCGTTTTAAAACTGAAATATAGACACATGAGTAATTATTTTGACTTATTATCTCTATTACTTGATGTTTTACAAATGAACTATATAAAGTATGCTGACATTTCAAAGATTTTATCTGAATCTTCTAAATATTATAGTGATATTTGAATATGAAAATAAGATTATTTAATAGGAAATGTGTCGAGATGGATTTGTTATATAATTTAATATTTTTAAAAAGATTTATTTATTTGAGAGAAAGTGAATAGAGGAAGAGGCAGAAGGAAAGAGAGACAGAATCCTCAAGCAGATTTCCCACTGAGCACAGAGCCTGACATGGGGCTCCATCCCAGGACCTTGAGATCATGACCTGAGCCGAAATCAAGAGTCGGATGCTTAACCAACTGAGCCACCTAGGCATCCCTATATAATTTAGTATTAACAACACCTGTATATAAATGGAAAAAGCCTTTCCATTTCCCAAATGAAGAAAATGCAATTCAGAGATTCAGTGACTACCCCATGTATATAGGGCTGGTAAAAAAAGCTAAGATTCAGAACTAGAGCTCCCCTATTCTAAATGTGGTTTCTATTTTATCCCACTGTTTTGTGAATTTGTGAAGACCCTCTCATTTTTTTTGTCATGCTTCATTTTGAATACTTGTTATCTTGTTTTCAGAACCAATCTTGATATAAGCCAGAAAGAATCTGAGAAGATCTAGTTGGATATGCATATTTTATTTAACCCTGGTGTTCTGTAATTGATTCATTGTGACCCAACATTGAAAGTAGAGCTTCTGCTTATATTAGGGTGATATTAGGGTGGAGTTCCTTACATTGCTTGTTCCTTCTTAACAACCGAAGTTCTATTTCTGAGTACTAGGCCAGGGCCAGGGCCCTGCTAACTGTGGGAGACTTCCCTGATATTAATTACTTAATTGCTGAAAGCTTTCACTGAATATTGTCTGGCTTTGTTTTCCCCATTTCCAGTTGACCGCCACCCCACCCCTGCCTCCACTAGAACATGCCATGGTCTCAAGCCAGAACTTTCTGATGCCACTTCTAGTGCACTACCACCTGTGGTCTGTCATACTATGTTTGGAATATTGTTTTCTATCTTCTGGTCTATATTTCCTTACAATGTGGGTATCTGGACCTGACTTTCCCTCACTATGCCCCATTTCCTGCGTTGTCTTCCATTCCTCAATGATTAAGTCTAATCCTGGCCCCACCCCCATCCCTTACTTGGCTTTGTTCCTTGCTACGTAATCCAGGCAATGACCCAAGATACACAAAGCACATAAGACTTAATTCCTGTCTGAAGTCTAGCTGGGGATATGTCACAGAAGCACATGTTTTAGAGCTGTAAGAGATCTTACCCTTCCTAGTCTAACTTTCTCATATTTATGGATGAGGAAACTGAGGGTAAATTTCACACTCCAAATCACAGCTGGTAGCAGAGTTAGTAGTAGAATCAACAGTAACTTCAATTAGACTTCTATTATATCCATTTTTAATAAATAACCCTTATACATAAGTAAGGCTTAAAAAATTTAAATATTTAAAAAATATTTAAAAATATAAAAATATAAAAAAAATTAAAAAAATACAGATTGAAATTACAGAAGTGATTTTATTATGCACCATCAATGTTTGATGAGATATTAGATTAGTGTATTTTTGATTTTATGTGGAAGTATAAAAACAGGAATTATTTGGACATTTATCTGATCTCATAACTCAATACATGAAAGCTGAATTTTTTTTAAAGCAAAGCAACATCATTCCACCAGATGTCACTGTTTGCATGTAACAATGAAGTTAAACTGATTAAAAATAAAATCCCCCACTTCCCTAATCATATTTTGTAAAAAAATGAAAATCTATATAGTTATACTCTTATTCTTCTTTAGATTTATTATTTTATTAAGCTTATATTCCCTGAATTTTTAAAAAAAGTTTCAGTGTTCTTACCTCTACTACAAATTTTGAAGACTAAAGGAAATTATCTGTAATCTTCAAGAAGACAAACTCCTAAAGTCTTTTCTAGACCTAGGAGTTTGCTTCTCAAGCAACATTCTTTGTAAGTTATTATTTCCTAACTTGTAGATTGTGACTGAATAAGGGGCTGTGAAATCAATTTAGTGGCTTGCTATAAGCACTTGAAAAAACTGTTGTGTTGAATAGAATACTCAATTGCATATAAGTATTATTTTGGCAAAACTTTTATACATGAGCACTCTTAAAATATCCCCATATACATCTTCTCTGAGTTGTACAAAAGCAACTGTGAGCTCTATCCTGTGAAGCTTCTTCCAGGTTTTGTCCCCCAAGAAGCAAGATAAATTCACTAAGGAAGGGATAGCAAAGATGTGGTAGGCCTCCTCTGTTAGGGTAATACCAAGGAGGGGAGAAGGGTGCTGCAGGGAGAACCTTTCTGTATGCTTCATAGGATGGATCTCATGTTCACTTTTATGTAACTCATAGAGTATGTATGCAGAGATGTTAAAAGAGTACTCCCAGCTTAGAGCAAACGTTTTCCAAGTTTCTTTGATAGCAATCTATAACAAAAAACATATTCTATATCTCTGGCCCATTAGAGACAAGGAAAGAGGTTTAACTCACTCTGAGAGAGGTGGGCATGTTTTCTTCATTCAATACCCTCAATAAGAGCAATAATAATTGTAATAGCTACCACTTCCTGAGTATGCACTATGTGCAAACTCTCACATGTATTATTTCTAAGCATTAGAAGACCTGAAAGACCTGATCACTGTTGCTATAGATAGATGAAGAAACAGACCTTAGAAGCAAAAGTAACCTATTCCACATAGAACAGCAAGAGGCCAAAGTGGGGCTAAAATCCTAGTTTCTAGCCTCATTCCAAAAGCTAGCCCTTCTCACTGTATCAGCGAATTTTAAGCTTCCCCCTGGAAAAGGACCATCTAGATTCTATGGTAAGTGTATCAATTCCTAGGCTCTATTCCCACTGAATTAGAATCTCTAGAGGAGGAATCTGCCAAGCTATAGATTTGACAAAATCCCAGAATATTCTTATGATCAGGCAGTTTTAGGAAAGATTGCAGTACATCAGTGCTTTTCAAACTTCAGTGTGCATCAGAATCATCCGCAGGGCTGGTTAAAACAGAGATGACCCGGTCTACCCTGAGATTCTGATTCATTAAGTATGATGGGGGTCAAGAATTTGCATTTTCTAGCAAGTTCCTATGTGATGTTAATGAACTGGTTTGGGAACACACCTTGAGAACCATTGCAGTACCTGTGATTCTCAGTTCCCCAGGACAGAGTGTAGGACTGGCTTTGGCTGTGAGACTTTTCTTGATGAGCCAAAATACAACAATACTTATTCAGTATCTACTGCACTTACATCCACAGAAGAAAGAAAATGAGTAAGAATCACTTTTCTCTTCAGACCAGTCTATGTCTACTGTGAAAAAGATACACAGAATCAAAAATAGAATATCTGGGATGCCTGGGTGGCTCAGTGGATGAAAGCCTCTGCCTTCAGCTCTGGTCATGATCCCAGGGTCCTGGGATCGAGCCCCACATCAGGCTCTCTGCTCAGCAGGGAGTCTGCTTCCCCATCTCTCTCTGCCCGTCTCTCTGCCTACTTGTGTACTCTGTCTGCCAAGTAAATAAGTAAAATCTTTAAAAAAAAAAAGAAGTAGCATATCGTACAATGAAAGATCAGATCAAATGCAGCAGGAAAATTAGGGAAGAAAAGGTGAATTTTGACTGGGTAGAGGAGAATTTATAAAGGTGTGATGAGGGAGTTGCAATCTGAAGGCTGCCTTTTCATGATTTTTATAGCCACACTGTTACTGTCATTTGGTTCTCCTGTCTTCCCTGCAACTCCTTAGTAATCTGGGCACCTTGAGCACCTTTTGCATAGTGAATGTAGGTTCAGTCAGGAGTTAGGGAAGGGAAGAGGGATGAGCATGAAGCTCAGACTGTGGAGGACCCTGAATGTGGGGCTCAGGAGCTTGAGTTTATACAATGTGTATAGTCATTAAAGTATTTGGAAAGGTGGTGACTGATGACAACTCTGGCAGGGGATATAACATGGTTTGGAGGAGGGAGAGTCTAAGGTAAGGGGCCAGTAAAGATGATATCATAGGACTCAGATGAGAGAAAAATGCAATGGATAGGATAGACACCATGGAAGGAGAAGGAGCAGAACCAGTGATTACTGCTGGACACGAGGGAAAGGTTGGTTATGAAGAGATTTTCAGTCTGAAATGGTGTTTTCCAAAGGGGAAGAACTCTTGAAAGGATTAAGTTCTTCTCTCTGGAAATAAAGAAGAAGTAGGGAAAGTCTGGAGAAAAATGTCAAAGTAAATGATTCTTCTTTGTCATACATAAACAGTGGCTAATCTTGCGTAGGCTTTCAGTAGGGTCCTCCATACATGTCTGCCAGAGCTATGCACTCTAAGATGTCCAATGACTTCTTTCACTTCTCTTCCTGTCAACCACTATGCCTGTTTCTTTAGTGCACATTTGGAATGTGACAAGACAATAAGATGGGAATGACTCTTACTACCTTATTTTTGGTATGGAGCTTAATAAAAACACAGCAGTGTCTCAAGAAGATGGCTTCTTAAAGTTGCACCTCTCCTTCCTGATCTTGGAAATACTTTACTGATCTTGATGTATGTTCTCTCTTGGCTCACTATTGCAGCCAATAGACTTTGCCCTGTTCTTTGTTTTTTTCTATATGTATCAGTCAGGATTCAGTTTCAGAAAACAAATATTTTCAGCTATTTTAAGCAAAAAGGGAGTTAGTAATGAGAATTTGATGCTTATAAAATCAGTGGAAAGATTGGGAAAATGGGCTTTAGGCAGGAGGATTTCCAGAGATGACTCACACAGCACACTTAACTGGCTGCCAAGGGAGCTGCTCTTTCTAGCATAGTCAGGAAGGTAGTAAATCTGGAAGTCAGTACTGGCAACATAACACCTTAGCTATGATTAAGGGATACAGTGGCCTCTATTGTCACAGCTTTTGACTCTGGAACCACAGTATATCTGTTTGATATGCTCACTGCCACCTCCCTTCCCCGCTACCAAAAGAAGAAAAACAACCTAAAAACAAAGTACTATTAACTGAAACGCTGCTACAGTAGAGCTCAATGTTGCCATGACTATTTGCCAACAAAAACATGGGAACCTTCTACCTTCCAGATTGTTAAGTGAGTGTATCTGATAAGAGGATCCTAAATCACATCTAAGACACTGGCTGCAGGAGAGTTTTACCTCAGTAGCTAAGGAAAGCACATTAGAAGGAGGATAATTTGGGAGTTGAGGGGCAGTCTACTATATTCACCATAATGGCAGTTGAACTTTATCTTCGTTTTTGAATTTAAATATTTTGACTAGTTGAGATAGGAGGCTGTTCTCTGTGACCCTACTTTGGCAAACCCTATCTCCATGAGCCCAACTTTGGTGGGCCTGTTTTTTTAAGAGCTGGTATGACAGGATCTGAGGGTTTCAGCATATTATTAAGTTAAGTATAATACTTACTTGGGTGGTTTGCATACTCTTAGTCTTCACATTTGATGGCTCATAAAGTGATTGTCTGTTCATCTAAAGGTATATCCAAAAGAAGGAAGGAACATTGGCTCTAATACTTCCATGTGAAATTGATACAGCCATAGTCTGTGCAGGCCATTTTGTACTCATTTTATAGTTCTTTTATAGCAAAAGTGCAAAAATTCGTACAAATTAATACAAAATTTAGTACACAATTGTTATTTTAAAGCAGTTTGTAAGTCAGTCATAAATAACACATTTTGCTTCAAATTTTCATTTAGCTTATCTCTTTGGCTTAATTAAGACTTTTATTTATAAGTTTTATATCTCACAGATATCCTAATATACATATGTAGCCTAGAAGGGAAAACTTTTTTTTTTTTAAAGATTTTATTTATTCACTTGACAGACACAGATCACAAGTAGGCAGAGAGGCAGGCAGAGAGAGAGGGGAAGCAGGCTCCCCGCTGAGCAGAGAGCCCGATGCGGGGCTCGATCTCAGGGCCCTGGGATCATGACCTGAGCTCCCAGGACCCTGGGATCATGGCCTGAGCCTAAGGCAGAGGCTTTAACCCACTGAGCCACCCAGGGACCCCTAGAAGGGAAAACTTAATGCTATAGTTCTTTGCTTCATCCTGGCAAGATATGATTCAAGAAGAGAAAACTTTACCATGAGAAGGCAGTTCTGCTTGGGCTGACACTTCACCTCACTCTAAAACATGAGACCATTTCCTGTGGGCTTGGAGCGGGAACAGGTTAGTGATCAGAAAGTAGAGACCTTTTTACTTCTTTTGTAATTAGGTTTTCACAGTGTGAATTTATTATTCCAATATAATAAAACCATCAAAAAGGTTACTACTAAAATATATACAGAACCAAAGATAAATTATTTTGAATCATTTCCTGTTTCTGATCATCTGACTTCTGCACAATTTCTGCCTAGTATAGACATCACGTGTTAATGTGTTTGTTTCAGTAGAGATATGGAATGAGACTCATCAGTGATCTATAAAATAAATTTATTATTTTTATTATATTATAGAATACTGCAAGGAATTCCTGTTGTGGATCACAATCAAGACTATGTTCCAGTCCTCCCACCACCACCAGTGGTACTACCTCAGCTGACACAAGGAACTAGACAACTTGCTCCCAAACCATACCTACAACTCTTGGGAGAAGAAGTAAGAACATCCTTTAAATATTACTTCTCTCTACCTTACAGTTTTCAAACTTTTTGGTTTCAGGACCCTTTTTATAATCTTAAGAATCACTGAGGGTCTCAATAATGATTTATGTGGGCTATACCTTTTTTTTTTTTTTTAAGATTTTGCTTGTTTATTTGAGGGAGAGAGAGCATGTGCATGAGTTGGGGGGGAGGGGCAGAGGGAGAGGGAGAAGCAGACTCCCCACTGAGGCGGGAGCCTGACACATGGTTTTGATCCCAGGACCCTGGGACCATGACCCAAGCCAAAGGCAGATGCTCAAATGACAGAGCCACCCAGGTGCCCCTGTAGGAGTTATATCTATTGACATTTACAAATATTGGGAATTAAAACTGAGAAGACACTAAGTGTTTATTTACTAAAAATAACAGTAACAAAATAATATGTTAACATAAAATGTGTTTTTGAGAAAACTAGGATTATTTTACATGTTTTGCAATCTCTTTAATATGTGGCTTACTAGAAGATGGCTGAATTCTCATGTCTGCTTCTGCATTCAATTTTGTAGTAAGTTGTTTTGGTTGAAATATATAAGGAAAATTCTGTTCTCACACAACTGTGTAGTTGGAAAATATTATTTTAATATAATTATGGATATTTTCTTTTGATAATATGCCAAAACTTAAGAAGTAGTAGTTTCTTGAAAGTTGTTGCAAGTCTTGTACTTCTAGGGAAGATGGAGAAAAAGTACTTTATCCCTCCTTCTTCTGCCTGCTAAGTACAACTAAAAATGCTGGATGTTACAAACATAAAATACTCTTGAAAAGTGGAGAACAAAACACATTAACTAGAAACTTTGACACCCAAGAAATGACAGGGCAGTGAGTTAGTTCCTTGTGTTTTCTTTTTTACTACATATATACTAGACTTGAAGCTGAGAAAGCTATTAATCTGGAAACAAATAAGCAAAGGAAAAAAAGCTCCAACAAAAGCCTGCTCTCTTTAGCCAATAGGGCATATAGGATAGGGCAATAGGATAGGGCAGCCTAGCAAGACAGAAAAATTTTTAGACTGTAACTGCTCCATTCCAGATAAATACCACAGAAAAAATTGGCCCCACCCCACCATCAAAAGCCTAGTGGGAAATTGAAACTTTACTCTTGGTGGAAGGTAATGAGGTATTCTTACACTCCTGCCAGGGTGGAATCAAAAAAGGTTGAATGTGGAGCTGGGACTTTCATCTTAACAGAGGATTAATGAGATTCCCCCTCCATATTGTCAGTGCCAACCATATGAGGATCTTGGACTTCTATCCTCAAGTAGTAGTAATGACCACAGATCCACTTCCCCACTGTGATGGTATCAGAGGAAGCCTAGTGGAGTGTCAGATAAACAGAAGCATTAAATAAGATGAAGAGTCAATGGCATTTTTCACATAAGTAGAACAAACGGTCCTGAAATATGTGTGGAGCCACAAAAGATACTGAATAACCAAAGCAGTCTTGAGAAAGAGAACAAAGCTAGAGGTATCATGCTCCCTGATTTCAAACTATATTATAAAGTTCTAGTAATCAAAACTGTATGTTATTGCCATAAAAACCACCACATAGATCCATGAAACAGAATAGAGAGCCAAGAAATAAACCTGTGCAGACATGGTCAATTAATTGATGACAGAGGAACCAAGAATATACAGTGGGGAAAGGACAATCTCTTCAATAAATGGTGTTAAGGAAACTGGACAGTGACATGGGAAAAATGCAGCTGTACCATTATCTTACACCATACACAAAAATTAACTCAAAATAGATTAAAGATTTGATTATAAAACCTGAAACCATAGAACTTCTAGAAGAAAACAGATGGTAAGCTCCTTGACATTGGTCTTGACAATGATTTTTTGTATTTAACACCAAAAGCAAAGGCAACAGAAGCAAAAGTGAACAAGCAGGAGTATATCAAACCAAAAGAAACAGCAAAGGAAACTATCAATAAAATGAAGAGGCAACTGGGGTGCCTAGGTGGCACAGTTGGTTAAGCATCTGCCTTTGACTCAGGTCATGATCCCAGGGTCCCACTCATGCCTCTCTCTCTCTCTCTCTCTCTCTCTGTGTCTCAAATGAATAAATGAAATCTTTAAAAAAGTGAAAAGGCAATCTACTGAGTTGGAGAAAATATTTACAAATCATATATCTGATAAGGTGTTAATATCCAAAATACATAGAGAACTTATGCAACTCAGTAGCAAAAACAAATAAAAAACCACCAAAAAACATGCAAAAAACCAAAAACAATCCAATTAAAAAAATGGGAAGATTTAAGTAGAATTTTTCCAGAAAAGATACAGATGGCCAAAGGTCACATGAAAGGATGCTCAACATCGGTAATCGTCAGGGAAATGCAATTGAAACCATAAGGAAATTTCATCTCACACCTGTTAGAATGGCTATCATCAAAAAGACAAGAAATAACAAGTGTTGATGAGGATGTGGAGAATAGGGAATCCTCATGTTCTTTTGGTGGGAATGTAAATTGGTAGAGCCACTATGGAAAACAAGTTCCTTAAAAAAATTAAAAGTAGAATTACCACTTGATTCAACAATCCCACTTTTGGATATTTGCCCAAGAGAAATGAGAACACTAACTTGAAAGGATATATGCAACCCAATCATGTTCATTGCAACATTATTTACAATATCCAAGATATGGAAACATCTTAAATGTCCATTGATGGATGAATGGATAAGAAAATGTGACAGCACACACACACACGCACACACACACACATGTGTGCATGTGCACACACAGAGAAATATTCAGCCACAAAAAAAGGATGAAATCTTGCCATTTGTTACAACATGGGTGGACCTTGAAGACATGCTAAGTGAAATAAGCCATACAGAGAAAGACAAGTGATCTCACTTGCATGCAGAATCTAAAAACACCCCCAAGCCCCCCACAAAAAACAAGCTCAGAGATACAGAGAATAGAGTGGTGGTTGTCAGAAATGAGGGGCGGGGAGGTGGGAGATACGGTGAAGGGAGTCAAAGTACAAACTTCTGGTTATAAAAAAGTTGGGGATGTAATGCACAGCATGGAGACTACAGTTAACAATACTGCATTGTATATTTGAAAGTTGCTTAGAGAGTGGATTTTAAAAGTTTCTTTTCACAAGAAAAGAAATTCTGTAACTATATATGGTGATGAATATTTTGTTTTTTATTTTTTAAATTATTTTTATTAACTTTGTATTTTATTAACATGTATTATTTGCCCCAGAGGTACAGGTTATGGTGATAAATATTAACTAGTTAATATTAACTAGACTTATTGTGGTGATCATTTTGCAACATATATAAATGTCAAATCATTGTATTGAAACCAGTATAATGTTATATGTCAGTTATACTTCAATAACAAAAATAAACAGAAAGGAAATAGAAAATCTAGGAAAGAAAAATGTTGGGAAGAAACACAAACATTTTAGGATTAAAAATATAATAACAAATAAAAAGCCTAGTAGATGGGCTCAAAAGTAGAATGGAGGAGATAGGAATCAGTGAACTCGAAGATAGAAGAATAGAATTTATCCAGTTTGAACAACAAAGAGAAATAGATTGAAAAAAAATTTACAGACTTGTGGGAGCAGGTCCCTTAAGGATCTGTGGGCATATAGTAAAAGATCTAACATTTATGTTAACATAAATGTTAACACAGTAACATTTGTGTTATTGCATTCCTGTAAGGAGAAGAAAAAGAAGAGGTGGTGGTGACTGAAAATGTGTAGGAGAAAAAAAAATTTCCAAATCTACCAAATTTGGAAAAAGACATATTTAGGAAGCTGAACAAACCCCAAGAAGGAAAAATCTAAAGAAATTTGTAGTAAGCCATATAATAGTCAAACTTCTGAGAAATAATGATAGAAAAAACCTTGAAAGCACCAAGAGAGAAACTATATGTTATTTATAGGAGAAAAACATTTGAATAGCAGTGCATTCTCATCAGAAACTAGGGAGGCCAGAAATCAGTCCTATATCTAGAGAAAATATCCTTTGGGAATGAAGGGGAATCAAGACACTTTCAGATGAAAAGGAAACCAGGACAATTTGTTGCTGGCAGATTTGACTTAAAAGAATAACTAGAGGAAGTTCTCTAAATAGGAAGAAAATAATAAAAAAAGGAATCTTGGAGTATCTAGAAGGAACAGAAAGAAGTAAAACAAAAATATGATTAAAACAAAAGTTTCCTTCTCCTTTTCAATGTTCTAAATTATGTCAGTTAAAGTAAGAAATTATCATGTTATTAACTGTATATAGAGGAAATGTTTAAAATAGTTATAAATGAGGAAAGGTATAAAGGGCAGTAAGGTTTCATATTACTTGAACTGGTAAAATGATGACATTTGTAGGCTTTGATAAATTATGTTTATAGAATATAATTCCTAGATCAAAACTAAAAAGCTATACAAAGAGATACACTGAAAAACACCATAGATAAACAAAAGTAGAATTTAAAAATATGTCCAGATAACAGGAAGGCAAGAAAAACAAAACAAAGGAACAAAAGATACCAGAAAGAACAAACAAAACAAAAAATGAAATGACAGACCAAATCCCCAAGATAAATGTAAATTCTCTAGGTACACGATTAAGTGATGGAGATTGCAGAGTAGTATAAAAAACATGGCCCAGGGACGCCTGGGTGGCTCAGTTGGTTAAGCAGCTGCCTTCGGGTTAGGTCGTGATCCCAGCGTCCTGGGATCGAGTCCCACATTGGGCTCCTTGCTCGACAGGGAGCCTGTTTCTCCCTCTGCCTCTGCCTGCCACTCTGTCTGCCTGTGCTTGCTCTCTCTCTCTCCGACAAATAAATAAACTTAAAAAACAAAACAAAACAAACAAACATGGCCCAAGTAACTGGCTTCAAGGTATATCATGCAAACATAAAGAAAAGCAGATTATTAGTTAATATTAATATCAGATAAAGCAAACTTTGAAGCAAAGAAAATTATCAGAGACAGAGGGGCATTGTATTATGATAAAAGTGTCAACCAACCAGGAAGACATAGCAATCTTGAGAAGTTTGTGCACCAAAGAACAGACCTACAAACTATATGCAGCAAAAACTGGAATGAGAAATAGGCAATTCCACAATTACTTTTGGAGACGTCACCACCTCTCTAAATAATTGATAAAAACACTTAGAAAATCAGCAAAGTTATAGGAGAACTCAAAATTCCATTAACCAATAGAATCTAGTTGAAAATATAGAACATTTTACCCCAAAAAAGCAGAATAAATATTCTTTTCAAGTTCCTATGGACATATACCAAGATAGAACATATCCATAATGGGCTCAAATTAGAGATCAATAACAAAGATAAGAAAAAAATCTCCAAATATTTGGAAGCTAAACAATAAAGTTAGAAGTAACTGTGTATTGACAAGAAAGTCTCGAGATTAAAAAAATACATATTTATATGTTAAATATATAAATACATATATTACATATAATATATATATTTAATATTTTATTTATTTGAGAGAGAGCAAGCATGAGCCGTGGGAGGAGCAGAGGGACAAGCATACTCCCCACCGAGTGTGGAGCCGAATGGACACAGGCTCAATCCCAGGACCCTGAGATCATGACCTGAGCCAAAGGCAGACACTTAACCAACTGAGCCACCCAGGTGCTCTCCCCACCTAAAAATGCAATTCCCACTCAGCAATAAAAAGGAAGGAATTCTTGATATATGCAGCTGTAGGGATGAATCTTCAGAGAATTACACTGAAAAGGCCAGTTTTAAAAGATTACATACTGTATGGTTTCGTTATATAACATTCTTGAAGTAATGAAATTATAGAAATGGAAGACACATTGGTGGTTTCTAGGGTTTCAGGATGGGGGGACATTGGATGAGTGTGTCTATAAAAGGACAACATGAGGGACCCTTGTGGTGATGAAAATGTTTTGTATTTTGACTGTTAATATATGCTTGTTATATTGTACTATAGTTTTGCAAGATGTTACCTTTGAGGGAAACTGGGTAAAGGATAGGTGGGATCTCTCTTACTATTTCTTAAAACTGCATGCGAATCTACAATTATCTCAAAATAGAAAAAGTTTAATAAAAAATTGTGATCATTAGAGTGAAAAAAAAGCAGTTGAACTTAGTTATAAAGGTAATCTTGAGTGATAATTTGTGTAGCTAAAAGAGAATGTATTAAGTGATAATTCCTACAGCTAAAACCACATCAATGACTTTCATGCCTTGATACATTAAAAATCTATTGTTGTTTGCCAAAGGCAAGGGAAGCAAGGGTAAAAATGAACTATTGGGAGTTCATCAAGATAAAAAGCTTTTTCACAGCAAAGGAAACAGTCAATAAAACCAAAAGACAACTGACAGAATGGGAGACGATATTTGCAAATGACATATCAGATAAAGGGCTAGTATCCAAAATCTATAAAGAATTTATCAAATTCAACACACAAAGAACAAATAATCCAATCAAGATATGAGCAGAGGACATGAACAGACATTTCTGCAAAGAAGACATCCAAATGGCCAACATATGCATGAAAAAGCCCTCAACATCATTTGACATCAGGGAAATACAAATCAAAACCGAAATGAGATACTGCCTCAGACCAGTCAGAATGGCTAAAATTAACAAGTCAGAAAATGACAGGTGTTGGCGAGGATGCGGAGAAAGGGGAACGCTCCTACACTGTTGGTGGGAATGCAAGCTGGCGCAGCCACACTGGAAAACAGCATGGAGGTTCCTCAAAAAGTTGAAAATAGAGCTGCCCTATGACCGCAGTTACATGACTAGGTGTTTACCCTAAAGATACAAGTGTAGGGACACGGAGGGACACATGCACCTGAATGTTTATAGCAGCAGTGCCCACAATAGCCAAAGTATGGAAAGAGCCTAGATGTCCGTCAACAGATGAATGGATAAAGAAGAAGTGGTATATATATATATACAATAGATTATGCAACCATCAAAAAACCTGAAATCTTGCCATTTGCAATGATGTGGATGGAACTAGAGGGTATTATGCTAAGCGAAGTAAGTCAATCAGAGAAAGACAATTATCATATGATCTGATCATATGAAACAAGACAGAGGATCAGAGGAGAAGGGAGGGAAAAATTAATATGAAACCAGAGAGGGAGACAACTATTATAAGAGACTCTTAATCTCAGGAAACAAACTGAGGGTTGTTGGAGGGGAGTGGGAGTGGGATGGATGGGGTGCCTGGGTGATGGATGTTGGAGAGGGTATATGCTATGGTAAGTGCTGTGAACTGTGTAAGACTGAGGAATCACAGACCTGAACCCCTGAAGTAAATAATACATTATATGTCAATAGAAAAAAAATCATTGTTTCGTACTTTGAGTGGATTTTTTTTCATCCATTTATGATTTGTTACATTGTACATCAGTTTTTAATTCAAGTTATGTAGTTCTTAAGTGTTGATACATTTCACTATATAATATCAAAATACCTATTTTCAGTATTACCAGGAAAAGGTTTTAGCATTGTGTTAGAAGGTGGAGGAGGGATAGTAAAGTATCCTCCAGACTTAGGAGGCACTTTGAGACTGAAAAATGAAGCAAACCACTCCATACTATTCACAGAGTTTATTCAGGGTAACTTACTGACAAGGGGGGATTAGGCACACAAATGACTCAGGTATGATGCAGGTAATCTCTGTCCAATCTAGAACTTAATCCCTAACTTTTATAGAGTGAGGCGCGTGGAGGTGAGGTCAAAGGGTAGTCATCTCAAGTGATGCCATTTGTGCACCAGTCATCTCAACCAGTTATTGAAAGTGGAGCCTTCTGTGCACTCAGATCAAAATAAGCTTCCTCACATTCCTGTCAGGGTATACATTAACTTCCATAGGTCCTGGGACATGTGGCACTGGGGGAGGTCTTTGCACGGGCATGAACAAGATGGAGAGCCAAAAATGGAGTCAGCGTTGTCAATACTCCTACACACTGGGAAGTGAGACTCATGGTGAGAGACTCCTTCTATATGGTGAGAGACACACATTTCCCAGAATTTTCATTTTTGCTAAAAGCTTAAATTTTTTCATTGGCACACTACTCTCAATGGCTTTATTTGAAATGACACAATTGCTTCATTCATTTTCAAGAAAATGCTTGCCTTGTACTCAAATCTGAATGAACATTTTGATGTTTGTCCTTCAGATGAAAATGGTGGCTAGTTCAGTTCACAACTCTAACAATAGCACATGTGTTTTTCCTCACAACCAGCATCCTACTTCACTGTGGCCGCAGGAGCACTTCATGTGTATTCCTCATTCAGTCGCATTGATGTGTACTTAAAAAAAAGAGGTGTTTAAAAGTTGAGATATGGGCGCCTGGGTGGCTCAGTGGGTTAAGTCTCTGCCTTCGGTTCGAGTCATGATCTCAGGGTCCTGGGATCGAGCCCCACATAGGGCTTTCTGCTCAGCAAGGAGCCTGCTTCTCCCTCTATCTCCTTCTCTGCCTGCCTCTCTGCCTACTTGTGATCTCTGTCTGTCAAATAAATAAAAATCTTTTAAAAAAAAGTTGAGATATAATAAAATTAATATTTTTTCCTCCTTTCTGGTGGGCACTTTTAAGGTGCAGCTGCCTTGATTCATGCTGAGCTGCCATCACTTTTGCCCAATTTTTTTTTTTTTTTTGCATTATCGCTGCAAATTTCAATGCAGAGGAAAGGCAAGTGGCCTCTAAATATTATTGAGTGAATAGTTTTCAGGTGTGGAAAGGTATTGAAAAAGTTTGGAAGGACCCTTGAAAAGGTCTTCAGCTCTTTAGAGTCTCAGACCACATTTTGAAAAGTCTTGTTCATCCTTATGTTTCACTTATATGAAGCTTAATTTACCCCTAGGAACTAATTTGCATGTCTCTCTCCCTTAGTGAACAGAAAGTGAACAAAAGTCACTTTCCAAAAGTGACTTTTGGAAAAGTCAGGAAAATACAATTTTATTGTATTGGCTTGTAATATACATAGTACCCATAGGGGTTGTGCAGGTGCTATTATACTAAGTCAAGCTGGTTGGTTAATAGTAATTCAGTTTGCTCTGTATTATCTATCCTCCTGTTAAGTACTGGCAGCTACCAACCCATCATTTCTAACCATTTTCCTAGTTCTTCTCTTAGAAAGTTCTGAGCATTGCAAAAGAAATCAATTTACCACGATGAGTGTTTTTTTCACTGGTTTAATTTGATAAATTCTCTCCTGAAGGTGCACCTATGCTTTTCCTTGATAACAAAGTTGCTGTTTGCTTAGTGAGACATTTTCCTCTCTTCCCGCTTGGAGGGTTGTATCTTGCTAACTTTAGGGGAATTGTTTTATTCTGGAGGCTTATGCTGCAGGACGTCTATCTACTACATGGAAGGAGTTACTGTACTGTGTATGTCCTATCATTTGAATGCCTGAAATCTTCTTAATTTCTAGGTGATCTTTGGAAGAAGAGCTGTCAGCTGATTTTGGAAGGTTTTATTCATCTTTTTAGCAATGACTTCATGGCTCTAGGTCTGTATAGCATAAAGTGATACAGCGTGCCCAGCAAAACAGAGGACAAATGAGATGGAAACTTAGTTTTGAATTCGTATGGTGGACAAATTAACCGGACAACTGCAAAATCTGCTTTTCTCTAAATACTCTGTCAGTAGATAGAAAACATGATCAAGTGAATGGAATGGTTGATGTATATCTGACTAGAAATAAAAGTGGTCAAGGCTCAACGTCACCTTATAATTGTGGATCTTTATTTACCGTGTTTGGGTCTTTGTATATTACTCTAAAAAGTCTGTAACATCCGTATTCCAGGAGATGTCACTCTTAAGGTTTCATAGTTAATGCTGCAGTGATGCTTACAAATTGATGCTTTAAAATTATTTGAGGTCATTTTTCTCTTGAAAAATCTTTTTAGGGAAGATAAATAGCCCAATTAAGTGTTATTAAAAGTCAGTGGAAATATAATTACCAATAATACCATGCATTCAAGCAGCTATTATTTTTTAAAATCTTACCACATTTTCTTGAACATTTTGCCATGAATGCCTGATTATTTTTCTGCCTCCATTTTAAGTTTTTATAATTTTTTTATTATGTTGTTAGTCACCATACTGCACACCATTAGTTTTTGATGTCACCTATTTTTTAAAAAAGATTTATCTATTGATTTGAGAGAGAAAGAGAGTTCAGGCATGTGTGTGCAGGGGGAGGGGAAGAGGAAGAGGGAGAGAATCTCCAGCAGACTCCCCACCAAGTGCACAGCCCAACATGGGGCTTGAACCCATGACCCTGAGATCACAACCTGTACCAAAATCAAGAGTTGTACACTCAACTGACTGAGCCATCCTGGCGCCACAATGCCTCTGACCATTTTTTAAAATAATTTTGTTTTTTATTGTTTGCTTTATTACTATTTATTGGTAATGAACTTAATTTTGTAGAATTATTTTAGAATGGAGAAAAGTTACAGAGGTATAGAGGTTTCCCATATATTATACATTCTGTTTCCTCTGTTATTAATATGACAATATTGGATTGAATAGTGGCCCCAAAGAGCTATATTTAAGTCCTAACCCACAGTACCTGTGCATGTGACCTTATTTGAAAATAGGGATTTTGCACATGAACAGACACTTCTCCAAAGAAGACATACAAATGTTTAACAGGCACATGAAGAAATGTTCATCATCATTAGCCATCAGGGAGATTCAAATCAAAACCACATTGAGATAAAAAAAAAAAAAGAAAATAGGGTCTCTGCAGATATAATTCAGGATTTTGGGATGAATCCTGGATTTAGAGTGGGCCCTAAATCCAATAGGACAGGGTCCTTATAAGAGGAAAATGCCACTTGAAGGCACAGGGAAGAACATGTGACAGCAGAGGCAGAGATTGGAATGACACAGCTGCAAGCTAAGGAATGCCAAGGACTGATGATGACAACCACTTCAAGCTAGAAAGAGGGAAGAAAGGATCATTTCCTGGAGCCTTCAAAGGAGCATGGACCTTCCTACAACTTGACTTTGGACTTCTGTCTCCAGAGCAGTGACAGAATACATTTCTGTTAGTTTAAACCACCCAGTGGTAATTTGTTATGGCAGCCTTAGGAGACTAATACAGCCGACAGTATCATGACCACATATTTATACATTATTATTAACTAAGGTCCATACTTCATTCAGATTTCTTTAGTTTTTTTTTTTTTATATAATGTCCATTTTCTGTTCTAGGATCACATCCAGGATACCATATTTAGTTGTCATGTTTAGTTGCCTTAGGTTTCTCTCGGCTGTGACAGTTTCTGACACTTTGGGGGAGTAGTGGTCAGATATTTTGTAGAATGTCCTCCAATTGGGATTTGCCCGATGTGATTTTGGAATTAAGACAACCAAGGTAAAGTGCCATTTTGATCACATCATATCAAAGGTACAAATTATCAACCTGTGTTAATGTTGATGTTAATGATCTAAGGTAGTGTTTGCCAAGTTTCTTCATCATGTAGTCTCCCTTTCTGTCCATTTCCATATTGCAGTCTTTGGAATATGGAGTTGTGTTCTACCTTCTTGAGGGTAGAGTATAACAAAAAAATTAATCTGTATTTTTACAGATTTGTCTATTCTTATTTATTTATTCATTCAGTTATTTGTATCAGTATGACTCATGGATGGTTATGTTGTACTTTATGTTATATTCTAATAATTCTTTATTACTATTATTATTATTGTTTTGCTAACATATTTTGAGCTTTGGTTATTAAGAGTTCCTTCAGTTGGCTCCTATGTCTCTTCTAACATATCCCATTATTGTGGGATTTTAAAATTTATTTTTATTTTTATTCTGGTTTTTTTTTAAGATTTTATTTATTTATTTGACAGAGAGAAACAGTGGGAGAGGAAACACAAACAGGGGGAGTAGGGAAGGGAGAAGCAGGCTTCCCACGGTGCAGGGAGCCTGATGCAGGGCTCCATCCCAGGACCCTGGGATCATGACCTGAGCCAAAGGCAGATGCTTAACAACTGAGCCACACAGGCTCCCCTTGTGGGATTTTTAAAATACTTTTTTCAAATACAGGCTCAGAGAAAGTCAATTATTGTATGGTTTCACTTATTTGTGGAACATAAGGAATAGCATGGAGGACATTAAGAGAAGGGAAAATTGAAGGGGGAGAAATCAGATTGGGAGATGAACCATGAGAGACTATGGACTCTGGGAAACAAACTAAGGGTTTTAGAAGGGTGGGGTGGGGAAATAGGTGAGCCTGGTGATGGGTATTAAAGAGGGCACAGATTGCATGGAGCACTAGGTGTTATATGCAAACAATGAATCATGGAACACTACATCAAAAACGAATGATGTACTGTATGGCGACTAACATAACACAATTTAAAAAAACCCAAAACAAAAATAAACAAAAACAGGCTCATTTTATATATTTCCTGCCCTATTTTATATATTTCCTGAGTCAATAGACTCAGCCATTTATATAAGAAACCCTAGTTGCCTTTATTGGATAATGTGATTAGAAACTAAGATCTAGGCATTAGGTATGCTTGTTGGTACCAGGCCTCCTCAGCTGACACAGCAAGGAAATATGTTTGGTATACTAACTTCTGTAAATATTTCTATATGTAACCATCTGTGTCTAAATTAAGCTAAGTAAGAGTTTATACTGATGTCTTCAACTCTAATCCATTACCACATGATCATTCCAACCTCCTCCCTTGCTTTTCTTTAAACTCCCAATCCAACAGCGATAACCCTGGCTTCTACTGTCTTCTATCTATTTACTTAACTGTTCAATTCCAGTATAGAAGTATCAGAATTATTAACCCATATCTCTGTGAGATACAATTTTACAACTAAATTCAGTGTTATATACAATTTCTTTGGCCTTTACTCTTGTAAACTATGTTCATTTCCAAAGCTACTAAGGTCAACAACTCTCCCCCCAACCCCTTCAGTGAGGTTGTTTCATACATTTCTAATACAGTTAGATTGTGTTGTTATATTCTGAATTCTACCCTGGGATTCCTCTTGATTTCCTAAATGATTTTTAAAAATTTACATACATAAAGTTTCTCTCTTTGTGCTCTAAAGTTCAGTAAGTTTTGATAAATGCATGTTATACAACCACAACTCCAGTATCATATAAAATAATTTCACCTCCCTAAAAATTCACCTATGCCTGATTAAGTTTTATTTTGAAAAAGTTTGAATAAACAAAGAATTATAGAAACCAAACTAACGTACACTTGGGGACACTTCATCAAGAATTGATGCTAACTTTTTGTCATACTTGTTTTAGATTTTTAAAGTAAACTTAAAAAATAAGTCCTTTTGTACTTTTTTCTAATTCTTTTCCCCTTCCTCCTTACTTAAGGGCAGTTACTCTTATAATTCCGGTCTTTCTCATCCATGATTTTATACTTTAATAGATATATTTGTGACACTAAACAATAAATACTATAGTTCTGTGTGTTCTAGAGATATTTATATAAGGAACACTATTTTGTTTCCATCTTTCTAAAACTTGCTTATTATACTGTCAATACTAGGCTTCTAAGATCCATCTATGGTTTGTCATTTTGGGGCTTGAATAGCTCTATAGTATTAGTTATATGACTATGTCATATTTTATTCATCTGCTTTTCTATTAATGGACATTTAGATTGGGCTTTGTTTCTTGCTATTTCATAGCTATATTAATATATTTTTAAAAGATTTTATTTATTCATTTGACAGACAGAGATCACAAGTAGGCAGAGAGGCAGGCAGAGAGAGAGGAAGGGAAACAGGCTCCCTGCTGAGAAAAGAGCCCGATGGAGGGCTTGATCCCAGGACCCTGAGATCACGACCTGAGCTGAAGGCAGAGGCTTAACCCACAGAGCCAGCCAGGTGCCCCTATGTTAATGTATTTGTACATGTCTCTTCATGAAAATGTATAAGAATTTTCTTAGAATATATAACTAGAAGTGAAGTTACTGGTTCATATGGCATGCACATTTTCTATTTTCCTAGGAATGGCCAGCTTGCCTCCAGTGTGGTTCTAGTAGTTTCTAGTAATTTCTGCTAATCCAATGGGTATGAAAAGTTGTCTTTCCCAGAATTTCAGAGGCTTTGGAACCAATCAACTCACTATCTGGGCCACTAGAAATACTTTTGATAGGAGTTTGGGTTCTTAAACTACAGATCATTTGTTAGTTTCTAATAGACTTATTTTATTTCAAAGGTGTCTGCTTATCCAGGATGTACGAAGTTGTTTTGGAGTCTAACTTCACCCAAATTCTCTGCCCCAGTAACTGTTATGAAGGAAACTCTATATCCAGAATATGAGGTAACCTGCAGAATGACTTTTCTCTGTTGTTGTTTAATAATTAAATGGTGTAATTGATCATGACATTAAATTTTACTGGATAGTTTTATTGAAATTGTCAGATAACTATTGGCATAAATAAGAATGACTAGATGGTACTATAGTATTATACTTATCCATATTACTTTAGCCAGTCAAGAAGATTGTTCTGTTTTCTCTTTGAAAAAATATTTTATTTGATTGAAGTTCCAAGATACATAAGATCTTCATGTTATTGGTTTTTAAAGTGAATTTTTAGTTAATTTAATGTTAAAAAAAGCTTAACAGTGATATGATTATCACTGTTTTTTCTTCCTTCCTTAAGCAGTGTTTTCTTTCATTTTATGTTATAGTGATTATTTTAAAACAGAAAAACCAAGAGATGAAAACCAAGTTCACCTATTATTGGTGAAGAATTTCTGCCAGACCATTACAGCCTGCTTTTTGGGCCATTTTATTTTATGGCTAAAATTTTTTCTTCCTCTTCCTTCTTTTCTCTCCCCTCTTTCTTTTTCCTTTTTATTTCTTTCCTCTTAAAACAGTTCTGTGATGAACATTATTGTGCATAATCATTTTAATGCATAATTGTGCATAATAGGGTTATTTTATATGCATGGGATTTAAGGCAGCTTACTAAAACTCATATTAGAAAACAATAAAACAAGTAGTTGAGGAAGTCATAGGGAAAATATGAGGAAGGTAATAGTGTAATAGAGTCAAAGGTAAAATTAAATTAAAAATTTCTGTCCATATATGCTGTTGCTTGAAATGGAAAATCAATTTACCTCTTACCTTCCTTGCAACCAAGGCATGGATGGAATCACATTCATATTTGACCTATTCTGAATGTTAATATTGAAACATCTTTACATTTTTTAAATTACTTGGTCATGGTGTATTATGCTTAAATATTATGTTGAATTCTTTTAGGCAATATTTTATTTTTAATATATATTCATGGTGAAATATGTATGTAATATCATTTTTTTTCTTCACTGGACCCTCCTATTAGGCTTATTCTTGCTTCAAAAAGTTAATTGGGTAGTATTTCATTTTTTAAAAATACTCTGAAATTAATATAAGATAGAAATAATCTAGAAAATTTGGAACAACTCAGTGGAACATTTGAACCATTTGCGAAGGTAATTGGTTGACAATTAGAATTTTTTCTTTTCTATAATATTATACTGTATGTTAACTAACTAGAATTTAAATAAAAACTTAAAAAAAAAAAAAGAATCCCGTGCTTAGTTTTTTGAAACTACACTCTGTATAATATGCTTTCAAGTATATCTTCCTTCATTATGAGGTAAATGTTTGCAAACATATGTACAGAAGAATATTGGAATAATTTATGCTTAACTTATTGAAAAAAAGCATTTTTCTTTTCTAATTTTTGGGTTGTTCAGTGTTTTTTATTTGTTTTATTTCTTATTTTAGTTTCAGTATAGTTAACATACAATGTTATATTGGTTTCAAGTGTACAATATAGTGATTTAACAATTCTATACATTACCCAGTGCTCATCATAATAAATATACTCTTTAATCCCCATCACCTGTTTCACCCTCCTCCAAAGAGTAGGGACTCGACTGTGCCTTGGATCACGGTTTAAGGTAACCCCAATCTGAAAGCTCACGCCTCCACTCTGTCTCTTCAGTCATCTTCCCTGCTCCGATACCTGACAGCTCTGCCACACTCAGACTCCCCCGATCTTTCTGTGACCCTGCGGGATGTGAGACCACAATGTCCTCACGAGGGCTGACCCCCGCTTAGCCTCTGGAGTAATGTCCTTCCGTGGAGCAGACTTCTAAAAGTTCGGATTTTGTGCTCCATTGCTCTGCTGCTAGCCGGAAGCCGCCGCCCACCCTCCCCACCCCACCCAAGTCTATCTTCCGGTGGCTTCAGATTCACTTCTTTGCATGTCCTACCTTTCAGGAAGTGGTCAATTTTTTGTTCCTAGAATTGCTGCTCTTCTTCTCTTCTCTCTCCTGTTGAGTTTGTAGGTGTTCGGAATGGTGTGATAACTATCTAGCTGAACTCCTGGGATCTGATGTCATTTCAGTCTGCTACTCCTCCGCCATCTTGCTCTCTTTATCTTTTGTTTGATCTATAAGACACTGTGTGTGTAGGGACACCTGGCTGGCTCAGTTGGAAGAGGATGCAACTCTTGTTCTTGGAGTTGTGCATTTAAGCTCCGTGTTGGATGTAGAGGTTACTAAAAAATAAATAAACTTAAAAAAATAAAAATAAAAAACATTGTTGGGGATTTTCAGCAGTTGTGTCTTACCTGTTTCTTCATGTGTTACCAGTAGTTCTTTTATGTGATTAGAAGCTGTTTTATCCTTATTATGAATTTAGCAGTGTTTTACCTTTTTTATGAATTCTGTCTCATCAATTTTAAATGACCAACTTTGGTTTTTTTAATGCTGGAATTCTACTGTAATATGGCTAGACTTGTGTTCTTTTCTGTTTGTATTCAGGAATATTTTCATTATAATCCTTTGCTGTTTTTCTTTGTTTTTGTTTAGTTTCAGAGGAGTCGTGTAAGTGGTATATGGTTAATTTGGTCTACTTCTACTACTATTACTACTACTGCTACTACTACTACTACTTATTATTATTATTATTAATTTGTGGTTTCTATCTTTTAAAAATTTTATTTATATTCTCCCTCTTGTTAAACCACCATTATTTTCTTTAGCAATATTATTGATTTTGTTGTTCTGAGTCACAAGGGCAATTAAAATTACTTAAGAACTTGTACAAGTAATATATGAATACTTAAGTGTAGAAAAAATTCAAATGATACAGCTGCACATGACATAGAGAGCACTCCCTACCTTGAATGCTGTCCCTTCCCAGTTCTCTTCTCTCTGAAGTTTACTAATATTAAGTGCACTGTGTGTATCCTTTCAGACATTTTTTTTCATTTATGTAATGCAAGTGTGGGGAAATTAATGTTTTTACATGTGTGGAATAATATAATATTTTATAATATAATATAATATAATATAATATAATATAATATTCTGCATCTTGAGTTTTTTGCTTAAAACATACTTTGATTCTCATTTATTGAGTATTTGAGCCAGACACTGTGTATATGTTTTTGAGCCAGACACTGTGCCAGCCACTTCACGTGTATTATCTCATTTGACTCTCCTACAAACCCAGAGAGGTACTAATTATGTCCCCATTCAAAAAAAGTCCCCTTTTTCCTATTTGTTCTGTTACCCTTTTCCTTACCTCTTCCTGGTGCTAAAAGCCACTAACCCAGTTTTAAAGGGTATATTAATTATTCATTGCTGCAAATCAAATTATCCCCAAATTTAGCAGTTTAAAACAACAAACTATTATTATCTCACAACAGTTTCTGAGGATCTGGAATCCACAGTTTCTAGACTAACTGGGAGGTTCTGGCTCAATATCTCTCACGTGGTTTTAGTTAGGATCTCAGCTGAGGCTGCATCATAAAAAACAAACAAAAAAACAAAACAAAAGACAACCTGCCCACAAACCATACTTGCACATATATCTTTGTATACATATGTATATTTTTCTATTTAGAATTCTTGGTCAAAGTACATGTGTAATTTAAGTCTTGAACGATTGTTGTGTATATTTGCATTTCCTTCACTTAAGTATAGCTTAAACCTTTTATTTATTTAAGAAGATAATGTTTTTTGGGAAAAAATATGTAGTGGGCTAAAATGAAAAGGTTCATAAAGTAAAGTATATAAAAGATTGCCTTAGTGTAAGATTGGTGAATATTAATTTGCAGAAGTAGGTATGGCATCTGTGCAAATATGATGCTCCCATCTCCTTCAAGAATCTGTTGACATAAGCATACTTGACTGCCAGCCTCCAGCTGCTGTCCTGTAGAGCCATCAAGTCATCAGGTCATTTTCCCTCTGGGCTTCTCCTAGCCAGTGAGTGAGCACAAGGGGTTTGCTAGTGGTGACCCATACCTCCTTGATGTGGGATTGTTTCAACAGGAAGCTTTGGCTCAGGAACTTTCCATCTGCCTGGCTGAATCTCAGAACTGCTTTGTGATCTGAAGTTCTTCCTTCTCACTCCTTCCTCTATCTTCCCCTTTCGCAGGTGTCAGACTACATCATGGTCTGAAGGTTTCCTACCATTCCCTCTCTCTGTAGCCTCCACTGGTAGTATCTTCTAATGGAAATGGCCCAGCTAGGGGGCAATACGAGTAATATGCAATATTATTCATTATACTGTAAAGAGTGTAATATTTTCCAAACCCTATGTTTATAAAGTAGAAGCATGTATTTTTCTCTGTTTGTATTTAGAAAATGTGAGTATAGGGAATTGAGAGTAGGCAGAAGTTTCTGAACAGAAATAAGAATTGTAGCAGGACTAAAATTGGTTTATAATTGGGACTGGTTATAGCTGGTGGTGATGGAGTAACCCATTAGAAAGATGGTCCAAAAGTAAGTCAGTGCTGGTGGTTATTCATACCTAACATCTAGAGAAAGGATACGAAATGACTTTCTGGCATAAAAAGATGGCCCAGGACACTTTTCATGCATCCCAACTGGAATCAGACCTTTGTTCAAAGAATCCTTTGTTCAAAATTTCCTTTGAATGGGAAATGGTATGTAGATACAAAGGTTTGTGTGCCCTATGTTCTAAAGGCAAATTTACCATGTTTATAAATATTGTGATTACTGGTGTTTTTTATTTTATCTTGACATATTATTCATGTTTTTTATTGACACTGCCTTTGTTTTATTTTCTTCTTTTATTCCTTTTCTTAATTTATCTTTTGTTGTTGTTCCTTTTTAAAAAAAAATCAGTGGCCTAAATATAATATACTCTGGTTTTATTTTTACTTTTTCAACTATTTTGATAAATTGTGTTTTATTATCCCTATTTTGGAAGTGTATATACTATTTCTTATTCTTATGGTAGTTTCCCTGAATAGACATCTTTAACTTATAATCTTATGTTAATCAGTAACTTTGTACTCTTCCAGGAAAATACAATGACTTTAAAACCTTTCAATTCCATTTATCCCTTCTTGACTTGTTTTTACTTCATTATATTTTTAGATCTTTATCTTTTAGAACACTCAATACATTGTTGTTATCATTTTATACAATATTTCTTGTATTTTTACCCATATGCTTATCCCTTTCTTTTTTTCTTTTCTTTTTTCCCCCTAGCATTTCAGAACGTTGTCTGAAATCATTTTATTTTTTGCCTGAAACATATACTTTAGAATTTGTTTTAAGGGAAGTGGGAATTCTGCAGTTAGTGGAAATATTGGTTTTTCTGTTTCAAATATCTTTATATTAGCTCATTCTTGAGAGAGATTATACCTGGGTATGATGTATATTGCAGATAGTTTATTTTTGCACACTAATGATATTCTAATATTCTCCACCACCCACTGTTGCTGTTGGGAAGTAAGTTTTTTTTTTAAATTTTTTTAGAGACTTTATTTATTTGACAGACAGAGATCACAAGTAGGCAGAGAAGCAGGCAGAGGGGGTGGGGAAGCAGGCTCCCCACTGAGCAGAGAGCCTGATGCGGGGCTCCATCCTAGGACCCTGGGATCAGGACCTGAGCCAAAGGCAGAGGCTTTAATCCACTGAGCCACCCAGGTACCCCTGGGAACTAAGTCTTAAATATGAATTTTTTTCGAGGATAGTAGATTCCTTTCTTCCTCCCAAACTGGCTACTTTTAAGTTTTTCTCTTTTCTTCCCTATTTTCATTATGATGTGGCTAGCTGAAGATTTTTTTTTTTGTTTTTAATTTATGCTTTGGAATCATTGGGATTTTTAAATATGTGATTGGATGTCTTTCATCAACTATGGAGAATTTTTAATCATTATCTCTTCAAATGTTGCCTCTGCTCATTCTCTCCTTCATTTTTTGGGACTTTAATCTATAAGTATTAGCTACCTTTTTCGTCTTGATGCTGGATTCTGGATAATTTCCCTTCTGATCTATCTTATAGTTCAAGTCAATTAATTCTTTTTTTTTTAAAGATTATTTATTTATTTATTTGACAGAGATCACAAGTAGACAGAGTGGCAGGCAGAGAGAGGGGAAAGCAGGCTCCCCGCTGAGCAGAGAGCCCCATGCGGGGCTTGATCCCAGGACCCTGGGATCATGCATGACCTGAGCCGAAGGCAGAGGCTTTAACCCACTGAGCCACCCAGGCGCCCCTAGTCAATTAATTCTTTCTTCAGTTGTGTCTAAGCTACTGTTAAACTTGTTTACTGTATTTTTAAATTTACTTTTATGTTTTTCTTTTTAGAATACTTATTTTTTCTCCAAATCTGTTTTGTTCTAGCATTTTATTTATGTACCTGTCTGTCTTTAAATGTTTATTATTATATTTAAAACATTACTTTTAGGAGACATTTGAGACCAAGAATGACAATTTCTTTCTTCAGAGAAATTTTTTGTTAGAACCTGGGATTTTTAGGATTCAGAAATAGTCTTAGTCAAAGGTTGAAGCTTGAGTTTCTTTGGCCACCCTTGTGATGGAACACAGGTTGAAAGTCCACACAAAGGTTGGTTTACTTCCACTCATTCTTTTCTTTCTTTTTTTTTAGAGATTTGCTCCACATCCAACGTGGGGCTTGAGCTCAGGACTTGATCTCTTGAGGTCATAAGTCACATGCTCTACTGACTAAGCCAGCAAGGCATGCCTACTTCTATTCACTCTTAATGTGGGGGTGTAGCATCCCTATAGCCTTGGATACTTGCATATTTTTTATATGTACAAGATATACAATATATTACATATATGTAAATATATATAAGTAAATCAGTCTCCATACCTTAGGTAGGTTCTGGGCTTCAATTTTTCTCAGCTTTGCCCCAGGAAGTCAGTCTGCAGCTCAGACTTGCAGTTGCTTTGGTAAATATGAGAACAAAAGCATCTTGAATACTGGGCTTACTTTTCCAGGTTCTTGAATTTTCTTAGATTTTGGCTTAGTATCTCTTCATCATCATGTTAACTTTTTGGTGCTTTGAAGATTGTATTTTTTGTAGTATAAGTAGATTTCTTAGTTTTTTTCAGTAGAATTACTTAGTCTGCCATAATTAGGAGAGTCATAATCGGCTTTTAAAGTAGCAAAACTGGGGATGCCTGGGTGGCTCAGTTGGTTAAGCGGCTGCCTTTGGCTCAGGTCATGATCCCAGTGTCCTGGGATCGAGTCCCACATCAGGCTTCTTGCTTGGCAGGGAGCCTGCTTCTCCCTCTGCCTCTACTTGCCACTCTGTCTGCCTGTACTTGCTCTCTCTCTCTCCCTCTGTCTCTGACAAATAAATAAATTAAAAAAAAATAAATTAGCAAAACTGGTTCCATTTCTACCTGCATCCCAACTTTTATTGGGTGAATACCAGTTTTTGCAATATCTCTGGAGTAGAGCAGGAGGATTTTTACATCAGATATCATATAAGCAATAGTTTTCTCTCAAGACACATTAGTTTGGCCAATATCTTGGTAGGTTCCAAGATATGGTTCCTTATGAACCATGTTCTCTTTTAAAAAAGCAACCATTGGGGCACTTGGGTGGCTCAGTCAGTTAAGCATTTGATTCTTTAAATAATTATTTTAAAGATTTTATTTATTTATTTGACAGAGGGAGGGATCACAAGTAGGCAGAGAGGCAGGCAGAGAGAGAAGGGGAAGCAGGTTCCTTGCTGAGCAGAGAGCCTGATGTGGGGCTCGATCCCAGGACCTTGAGACCATGACCCGAGCTGAGGGCAGAGACTTAACCCACTGAGCCACCCAGGTGCCCCTAACCATTTGATTCTTGATTTCAGCTCAGGTCATGATCTCGGGGTTGTGAGATTGAGACTCACGATGGGCTCTGCCCTGGGGATGAAGTCTGCTTAAGACTCTCTCTCCCTATCCCTCTGCCCTTCTCAATTTCTCTCTCTCTCTCTTAAAAAAAAAGAAAGAAAGAAAGGAAGAAAGAAAGAAAGAAAGAAAGAAACTAAGAAAAAAAAGTGACCATGATTATTAGTAAGTTTTGCTGTTTTGATATCTGTAAAATACAGTATTAAAGCTTTTGTCCTTCTTATTAAAAGTATTTCCTTAAATATAGTTTGTTATTCTGTCATATTTGAATATGTTGTGTAAACATATGACAAGATAGTTCCAAAATCTCTTGTGAGTCATGTAGTTTATCTTTGAAGAATAACGGTGACCGAGTATCCTTCTGCTTTGTTTAATAGTTCTCTTACCTTACACTGCACTATAGCTACATTATAAAAATATAATAGAACATGAATAAAAATCAATGCTGGTGATTCCTAAATTACCCACAGCCTTTTCCATATCTGTTCCATTCTCAATGATAATTTCATGGTATTTTTTAAAAGCTAATTTCCTACTGAGTAAATATTTTTTTAATTTGAAATGTTATTTGTTTGAGACCTAAACATTTAAGCAAGGTAGCAGCATGATTTAATTCATCATAAATACACCAGGATGTCAAACTTAGATCTTCTAGTTGTTTCTATATATCCAAATCACTGATTATAAGATAGAAGGATAACATATTTAATAATAATTATAATGATTGCAGCAGTTCACCCTTACAACAATAAATATACATATATAACTTAATTGGTGGAAAGACTTGAATTATAAACATTTAGTGAGATTTTCATTCCAATAAAAATTTAGAATGATTACCTATATTTGACAGTCAATAGTCCTATATTAACAATGAATCCAAATAAGTCTTATTCATAATTCTGATATTGATATACTAAATTGATTTAATGCTAAGCTATGAGATCATGGTATAATTGATTGCTTCTAAAATTAGTGATCCCAGAAGTAAGGTAGAAGTATCTATTTGGCTAATGGCCAACATCAAAGCCAAATTGTGGGTTTGGGCTAAATACTAAGCCTATTATAGCTGAACTTTTGATGTATCTCTGGTAAGTGTTGTCTATACTTCTACTTTTTCCAAACATTTCTCTTTTGGTAATAAAGGTACTATGAAGTAACAATGATCACAAGCTTTTTAAAGTATATTTTAAAACTGTTATCTTTTTATTACAGAGTATTCAAACAAGCAGAATTTTAACTGAGAGATTTTCAGCTGAAAGCAAGGAAAGTGTCATTATTTTAAATCAGCATAGCAGAAATACTAGGGTATGTACAATTTTTATTCTAAATTGTGGGTTGATTGCTTTATCTGCCAATAGCTCAGATATATTATTTCTAGTACTTCTGGAAATTATTTCTTGGTGCTTCCTTAGGGAAATGACTTAGAACATTCACTACTGGTATCTTTGCTGAGGACATACATCCTCTTTTTCAATGTTTCAATGTTTGTTGTCTTTGTGATGCTTAGAAGAAGTTATTTACTAAGTAATAGCAGAATATCTGATTTTCTTAAATTTTTGAAATTTTTTTGAAAATTTCTGGTCTTGCACTTTGCCTAGGTCTTATATGATTCAAGAAACATGTCTGTGAATGTTTAGACCCAAATTATTGGTTTTGGCCATGAAAAAGTAAAACTGAATTTTCTAGGTGGTGATTAGACTCATGCTCATGACTTTGTTATCTTTGTAGTGTAATCAAGTAAGCTAATTAGGTAATAAACATAATTAGAGAGAAAAGAGATAGTGATTGAGAGAAATTGAGAGAAGAAGAAAAGTATAAAGTATACATAACTGGTTTAATAAGTGTCTTGAACTTCATGGGAGACAAATAAGAAACAGTTTTATTTTTCTTTCATTAGTGCCTTCAGACCTCTGCTCCCCTTGATGAAATCTTGGGATGCTGAATGGCACAGTCTTAGTGCCATGGGACAAATCAAATTCTATTCTAGTCAGTTAACTAGGTTAAAAAGATGTCTATGCCCCTCCTTTATCCCCCATACAGTTAGGTTATACTTTTTTTTGGAGGGGGTAATGTTTCTAATTAATATAGATCACTTTTTTACTTACTAAGTATTTGTCCTTATGTGTGTTTCATCTTTTTTATCCCTCACCAGCCTGGCATTATAGCATTCTTCATCACTGTTTTATCCATATCACCTAAAGCAGTAACCATTGTATAAAAAATTACTGAACCAATGAATGCCCCTTTCTAGTTTGGAATGCCATTTATACTTTCTGGACTATTGTAGTAACACTACTCACACCTACCTATCACATATTCTCATTTTTAGTAGCTGCTTCTTCCAATCCTTCCAATCCTATGTCACTCATGTCTCAAACTGAGTAACTCCACCTACCAAATAAAGTCAAGTGCTTCATTGAGCCTCATAACCTGGCCTCAACTATACTTTCTATCTTACCTCCTATTATATTCTGCTTTTTTGGCACCTCCACATACTCTGTACTCTGCCTGCATCCAAGTCTTTGGGGACTAAAACCCCCTGCCTTTTAACATTTCTCTGGGCTTGTTTAGGCTGTTTCCTTGGCCTGGAATATTCTCAGCTCTATCTCAGTCTACAGAAATATTGCTACTGTTCACAGGCAAGCCTTGTGCTACCTGTTCCTGCCAGTCTATTGAGGTCCCATCCCACTGAGAATTGATTTCTCCCTCCCCTATGTTCTCTTCACACCGGATCCATTCATGCCATCTTTAGTCAGTGTCACAGCTGCTTTGGATTACTGTTATTTCTTTTTTTTCTGTTTCCACCATTATATTGGTTGAGGACATGGAACATGTCAATTTTTCCCCTGTACTTTCTACACTATCTAGTAAAGTAGTATTTCCCAGCTCTTTCAGTATAATAGCTCTCATGATAAGTGATGGTATTTGTATGGTCTGGTGGAGTAAAATGTTGAGGTGGCTCATAATTAGAGGTGACTGTTTAGAGGACAGTAGCTGCTTCATGTCCCACTAGTGCAGCCTTAGTACTAAGGAGATTCATGGGTCAGGACATTCATGGCAGATTTATACATACCTGTGCTACTTGCACCAACCAGAACACTTTGGTAAGTTTTGTTGTATCAAGTTGAATTTTAAAAAATAAGATAATTTCTATTATTATACAGTTTTCTAAATTAATTGATGGATTTTCAGTTCTGCTCCTCTCTGTGAAGTCAGTGACTTCAAAATCAATTAGAATGTGTATTTTAATTAGCATTACACATTTCATTAATTTACCTAAGCAGTTATCATTAGTCAATTGTCATATGATATTTTACTTTACCAAATAGTATCTATTGTCAATGAATTTTTATCATTTGATTATTTCAGTTTTTTTTCCTAAGAAAGTCTGCATCATTTGAAAATATCCAAAAATGTTTCAGTACACCATTGCCACAGTTAAAGGTATGGTAATTCTTAGTTTTTATTATTCAAGAGAAATGTTTATATTTCTAGTAATAATCACTATTGATGGTTTTTTTTTTTGTTTGTTTGCTTTCCTAAAATGATGTAGTCAGTTGATTCATTCAGAATTGATGAAAAGTTTGGGTTCAAGTGTGTAATGGCAGCTCCTGTAAAACTGGTTTGGTGGTGCCGATTTGAGATTGTTGGCAACTCTTGGGAGTATCTCATGTTCATAGTTTGACTTTACCTGGTATAAGTCAAGTCATTACAATATTGACCTACATTTGTATTGGGCTCACAATTTCAAAGCACTTTCATGGACACTATTCCAGTCTGGCCTTGAGCTAAACTACATTCTGAGAGAAGGAAGGCAAGACAGATATTATCCTTGTTTTATGTGTGAAAAAGCAAAGGTCAGAAAGTGATAAATGACAGAACCAGAACTTCAACCCACACCCCCCTTACTAAATGCAATGTACTTTCCTCTGCACCAATAATCCACAGGCTTTTTGAAGAAGCTGGTTCTTACCTTCCATGGCATTGACAACTAGCTTCCAGCTTTTTTTTTCTCTCTGAAATCTTATAAATCTTTTTAATTCTTTTTTACTTGCTTGTAACTTGCTTTTAACCTGCTTCACGTTAGCCTGCTTCCTATGTCATTTCTGACATTCTCTTTTCTTACTGACCTTTTGATCCCTCTGTTTAATATCCCTGTAAAATCACACTATCCTTAAGATTTTTTTTATTGGCCCATAATTGACATATAGCATTATGTTAGTTTCAAGTGTACAACATAATGATTCAGTATTTGTATGTATTGCAATATGATCACTGAAGTAAGTTTAGTTAACATCTATCACCACACACAGTTACACATTTTTTTTCTTTTGATGAGAACCTTCTACTCTCTTAGCAAGTTTCAAATATACAATACAGTATTTTAAGTATAGTCACACCCACAGGACTTATTTATTTTATAATGGAATTTTGTACCTTTTGACCATTATTATGCATTTAATCCATCACCTACTCCTTGCCTTTGGCAAGCACCAATCTATTTTCTGTACCTACAAGTTGTTGTTTTTGTTTTTAAGATGCCACATATAAGTGAGATCATGTAGTGTTTGTCTTTCACAGTCTGACTTATTTAACTGATTTATTTTACTTAACGTGATGTCCTCAGGGTTCATCTATGTTATTGCAAAAGGCAGAATTTCTTTTTTTAAATGGCTGAATAATATTCCATTGTGTGTGTGTGTGTGTGTGTGTGTGTGTGTGTGTGTATATATAACATTTTATTTATCCATTCATCCATTGATGAGCACTTAGTTTGTTTCTATATCTTAACTATTGTGACTAATGTTATAAGAAATAAGAGAGTGAAGATATCTCTTTAAGATCCTGATTTTGTTTCCTTTGGGTGTGTACCCAGAAGTGGGATTGGATCCAGGTAATTCTAGTTTTAATTCTTTGAGGAACCTCCATACTGTTTTCTGCTGTGGCTATACCAATTTACATTTCCATCAATAGTGTACAATTTTCCCTTTTCCCCATAGCTTTGCCATCACTCGGTATCCCTTGTCTTTTTTATACTAGCTATTCTACTTCTTTATTTTTTGTGTATCTGTCATAGGTTTTGGGTTTGTGGTTACCATTAGGTTCATATATAATACCCAAAGTAAGTAGCAGTTTATACAAATTTGATGGCCATTTAATTACAAGCACATTCTGGAAAACAGCAACAACAACAAAAAAACAAAAAACAGAAAAAGAAAAATAGCATCTTTCTTTTCCCCTTTTACTCCCTCCTGTACATTTTATGCATAAGTTGCTATATTTTACATATTTTTATTCATTCATAATATTCTTATGTCTTTTTAAAAAAAAGATTTTATTTATTTATTTGACAGAGAGAGACACAGCGAGTGAGGGGACACAAGCAGGGGGAGTGGGAGAGGGAGAAGCAGGCTTCCCGCTGAGCAGGGAGCCTGATGCAGGGCTCTATCCCAGGATGCTGGGATCATGACCTGAACTGAAGGCAGAGGCTTAACAACTGGGACACTCAGGTGCCCCAGGATTATTACTTTAAATTCTTCCTCAGGCATATTGCTTATCTCTGTTTCATTTATTTATTTTTCTGAGTTTTTTTTTTTTCTTGTTCTTTCTTTTGGAGCATATTCCTCTGTCTCCCCATTTTGCTTGACTTTCTGCCTTTGTTTCTACAGACTAGATGGAACAGCTACTTCTAAACTTGAAGGAATGGTACAGTGACTCCTGTGTTGACTATGTGCGCTTGGTGGCTTTTGCTGGCTGGCTGTATCTGTGGCTATATATGCCAGTTGTTCTTTTAAACTATGGCTTTTTACAGAAAGAAGAAAATAATAAGAAAATAACAAAAGAAAATAACAAAAGAAGAAAGAGAGAAGGAAAAAGAAGGAAAAATCCCCAAAAGGACAAAAATAAAAGCAAAACAAGACAAATAAAAAATAATAAAAAGATAAAAATTAATGAAAAAAAAAAAACTAAAACAAACAAAAATCCTGGTTTATTTTTTGTTCCCTAGCACCGCAGGAGCTGGTGTGGACTTGTGGAATCTGGGCTTACTGAGATAAAAAGCTCACGGTAATGACGGGACTCATCAGTTATGGTATCCAGACTCTGCTTCTGGATTGGCTTTTAAGGTGGAGGATGGACGGAAACTGTGTTGTTCTCTAGTTCCTCTGACTTGGAAAACTTCCCAAAGCTCCTCCTCCATTTGGCAGAGTTCTGGTGTTGTCTTATATGCTAGTTGCTCTTTTAAACCATGGCTGTTTTTTTTTTCTTTCCCTGTGTCCAAGGACAGATAAATCTGTTTCCAGTTCCTCAGTATTATTCCTCTCCACTGTTGTTTGCAGGATCAGGGGTGGAGGGTTCCTCTGTTACCATGTCTCTATCTCTCTTGCTATTCTTTTTTTGTCATTCTGTATTTGATTATTCAGAAGCTGTTCAGATGACCTTCAGTTCTTCAGGAGAAATTATTCTGTAAAAAGGTATAATTAGGTGTGTTCTGTGGAGAAAATTAGTTCAGGGTTTTGCTGTGTTGTCATCTTGGATGGGAACCCCTCCCTATAATAGCCATCCTAACAGGTTTGAGGTCATTTCTCACTGAGTGTTTTTTTTTTTAAATTTTATTTATTTGAGAGAGAGAGAGAGACAGAGATATCAAGAGAGAGCAAGAGCAGAGAGCAGAGGGAGAAGCTGCTGAGCAGGGAGCCTGATGCAGGGCTCTATCTCTATCACAGGACCCTGGGATCATGACGTGAACTGAGTGCACACTTAACCGATTGAGACACCCAGGTGCCTCCTCAATGTAATTTTGAGTTGCATTTCCCTGATGATTAGTGATGTTGAACATCTTTTTATGAACACCCATTAACCATTTGTATGTCTTTTGAAAACAAATCCCTATTCAGTTTCCCTGACCATTTTTTAATTGGATTTTTAAATTTTTTTCCTATTGAGTTATAAGAATTCCTTATGTATTTTGGATATTAACCCCTTATCAAATAGATGGTTTGCAAATATTTTTCCCATTTTATAGGTTGCCTTTTCATTTTGTTGATTGTTTATTTTGCTGAGCAGAAGCTTTTTAGCTTGATGTAGTCCCAATTGTTTATTTTTGTTTTGCTGTTTGTACTTTAGGTGTTATAGCCAAAAAAGCATTACCAAGGCCAACATCAAACAGCTTTTCCCGTGTCTTCTTATTGTAGTTTTATTGTTTTAAATCTTTAATTTATTTTGAGTTTATTTTTGTGAGTATTGTAAATTAGGAAATTTCATTCTTTCGCATTTGAATATCCAGTGTTCTCAACATAATTTATTGGGGACTGTCATTTCCTCATTGAGTATTTTGGTTTTTTTGTCAAATATTAGTTGACCATATAAGCATGGGGTATTTCTAGACTCTTGATTCTGTTCCGTTAGTCTATGTGTTTGTTTTTATGCCAGTATCATACTGTTTTGATTACTACAGTTTTATAATAAAGTTCAAATTCTGGAATTGTGAAACCTCCACCTTTGTTCTTCTTTCTTAGGAATGCTTTGACTATTCAGTGTCTTTTGTGGTTCCGTATGAATTTTAGGATTATTTTTGCTATTTCTGTGAAAAGTGACATTGGAATTTTGCTAGGGATTGTATTGAATCTATTAATAGCTTTGGTAGTGTGGACATTTTAAAAGACTAATCTTTCTGATTAATGAGGATGAAATATCTTTCATTTATTTGTGTCTTCTTCACTTTCATCATTGTATTCTAATTTTTAGTATACAAATCCTTCACCTCTTTGAATAAATTAATTCCTAACTAATTTTATTATTTTAGATGCTATTATAAATGGAATACTTCATTTCTTTTTCAGATAATTCATTGTTAGTGTAGAGAAATGCAACTGACTTTTGTATGTTGATTTTGTAACCTACAAGTTTACCAAATTCATTTATTAGTTCTAACAGAGTAGTCTTTGGAGTTTTGTCTATATAAGATTATGTTTTTTGCAAATAAAATTGTCTGAGACAGTTTCGTCTGAGAAAGAAAGACTACTTTCTTTCTAATTTGGATGCCTGTTTTCCAGATTGCTTTGGCTAAGACTTCCAATGCTAAATAGCAAGAGTGAGTATTTTTGTTCCTGATCTTAGCAGGAGAGTTTTCAGTCTTTTACTGATGATCCTAATTTTAGCTGTGGGTTTGTCATATAAGGACCTTATTATGTTGAGGTATGTTCCTTCTTTTTTTTTTTTAACTTTAAAAAAAATTTTTTTTTATTTTTTATAAACATATGAAGTATTTTTATCCCCAGGGGTACATGTGTGTGAATCGCCAGGTTTACACACTTCACAGCACTAACCATAGCACATACCCTCCCCAATGTCCATTACCCCACTCCCCTCTACTGACCCCCCTCCCCCCAGCACTCCTCAGTTTGTTTTGTGAGATTAAGAGTCCCTTACGGTTTGTCTCCCTCCCGATCCCATCTTGTTTCTTTTCTTCTTTCCTAACCCCCAACCCCCCATGTTGCATCTCCACTTCCTCATATCAGGGAGATCATATGATAGTTGTCTTTCTCCGATTGACTTATTTCACTAAGCATGATACCCTCTAGTTCCATCCACGTCGTTGCAAATGGCAAGATGTCATTTCTTTTGATGGCTGCATAGTATTCCATTGTGTATATATACCACATCTTCTTTATCCATTCCTCTGTGGTTGGACATCTAGGTTCTTTCCATAGTTTGGCTATTGTAGACATTGCTGCTATAAACATTCGGGTGCACGTGCCCCTTTGGATCACTACGTTTGTATCTTTAGGGTAAATACCCAGTAGTGCAATTGCTGGGTCATAGGGTAGTTCTATTTTCAACTTTTTGAGGAACCTCCATGCTGTTTTCCAGAGCGGTTGCACCAGC
>PISX010012976.1:0-37565 GCA_004024625.1 Mellivora capensis
TCAAGCAGAGAGTCAATTATCATATGGTTTCACTTATTTGTGGAGCATAACAAATAACATGGAGGACATGGGGAGATGGAGAGGAGAAGGGAGTTGAGGGAAATTGGAAGGGGAGGTGAACCATGAGAGACTATGGACTCTGAAAAACAACCTGAGGGTTTTTGAAGGGGCGGGGGGTGGGAGGTTAGGGGAGCCTGGTAGTGCGTTATTAGGGAGGGCACACATTGCGTGGAGCACTGGGTGTGGTGCAAAAACAATGAATACTGTTACGCTGAAAAGAAATAAAAAAATAAAAAGATATCCACATCCTTTAGTTCATTTCAAAATACAAATTTAGCACAAATCAACAACAGCTCAACTCCTCTTCCCCCACCTCTGAAAGGCAAGAATGTTTAATTGGTGGTAGGGGAAACACATATAAAATGATATATAATATCCCACCTTGGTCAGGAAAAGCCATCACATTTTCTCAATAGAAACTAAATGAAAACAACTATTTGAAGAAAATTAATGTGATTACAGAAGCAGTGACATGTTTAAAATGTACTGTGGTTTTTTCCAGATTTTTTTTCACAGACATGAACAATTTAATACATGCTATCAGGGAGGAGAAGGGAAGAGATAGTGTCCTAGTCCAGGCTGCTAAAACAAAATACCACAGCCAGGTGTTTTAAATAACAGACATTTATTTTTCACAGTTCTGGAGGCTGAGATGTCCAAAACAAGATGCCAACAGACTAAGTTCCTGAGGAATGCACGCATCCTAGGTTGCCAACATCCATCTTCCAGCTGTATCCTCACAAGGTAGGAACAGAGGGCGCCTAGATCTCTTCTCAGAAGGGTACTAATCCCATATGGGCATACTCATGACCTCATCTAAACCTCATTACATCCCTAAGGCCTCACCTCCAAATATCAATATATTGGGGGTGGGGGGGACACGTGTGTGTGTTAGAACTTCAATATATGGATTTGGTGGGGGGGCATACACAAACATTCAGTCTATAGTAAAGAGGCAATTTTCCATTTAAGACCTCCCAGGAATGATTATATTACAGTGTCTAAAGACAACTGCTGCTTTTTAAAAACCTGGTTTCTTAGATGAATCATTTTCATTCATTCAAGTTATCAAAACACATAATCTCTACTTGACAAAAGGGCTGTATTCCAGATGTTAACTTATAAATGAGTCTTCTGGTCTTTGGAAAATTCTACTTTCTATAGAAATAACGTTCTATTAGTAGTTACTAACCTTTTGCAGATCCCACACCAAATGTAAAAATCTGATTAAAGCAAAAGAGACCTTTTCTCTATCCACAAATGATAAAACTGACATTTAGAGTCTTCCAAATCCTAGGGATCCCAGTCCCCATATTAGGAACCCTATGTTTAAGTGGTTGATAGGTCACGTCACTTAGAAGATTACCAGATGGGCCCTCTGCCACTTAACTCATCATGAAGTGGCCCCTATAGGACTATAGATTCTCAGTATTTCTAGAAGAAAATATAATCTGTGATATGTATAATTTGAGTTACAATCCTGTGCTGACACAGCACTGTAACATAGGATGCTTGGAAAGCTGCTCACCTGTACAGACCTCAGTTTCCTGATCTATAAACATGTGCACAGGAATGCCTAATACTCCTGGGGTGGTGGTGAGGATTAAGTGAGGTTATCTACAACACCCGACATGGTGCATGAGCACCTTCATTCCTGGCAGCAGCAAACATCCATCAAACATGTATTTAATGCACTGTGACAGAGAAATCCATGAGACAATAAACCTGCCTCCAGAGAGGTCAGAGTCTAGCAAAGGGAGAGAGAAGGGATAAATAACTGTAATAAAGTGATAGAGCTGCCTTGACAAAAAGGATGTGCAAGGGAAACGGGAAGATAAAAAAAGAATAGTCAATTTTACACAGGGACAAATGGGTCAGGTGAGGCTTCAGTATCATGTTTGGGTTAAGGCTTGCCAGGGGAGGATGGGATTAAAGGGAGGGGAGAGCAAAGTGAAAGATGATGTTGGAGAAGCAGGGAAGGGCTTACTAGTGTTTATTGGAAACTGGGGAGGTGGAGTGAGAGTGGGGGCTGTGCGGGAGCCTGGAAAGAAGGTGAGGTGAAGGTCACATCACTTAGAAGATGACTGCTATAGCCCACATCAGAGGCGGAGGACATTGTCGGGCCAAGTTGGGGAGGGACTGCAGGGGCCAGAGAGAAGAGTTGTCCAGAGGTGGGCCACATGAGGGAGAGGTAGGGGTCCAAGCTTCTGACTTCCCACTCTGCACCCTGGATGGGGTACTGCTCAAGGAGTCAGGGAGCACAGGGACAAGCAGTTGGAGAAAAAGGAACAGGAAAAGCTCTGACCATCTAGAAATGTACTGGTCCAGTACTAATCTTAATCACAGATTGATTATACAGTTCCATATGTGCCTGCTGAGTTAGGAGGCTCCCCATACAATCTGAATGCCCGGAGTGCAAATTACTGAAAATTCACTAAACTGACATGTTCTCTTATAAGGGAACCATCTGGAAGGTGAGCTGTGCACTGAGTTCATGATGTTAAGTGTTAAAGTTCAAGCTTATGCTGGGATTTTTTTTTTTTTTTAAGATTTTATTTATTTGACAGAGAGATCACAAGTAGGCAGAGAGAGGGGGGGAAGCAGGCTCCCTGCTGAGCAGAGAGCCCGATGTGGGACTCGATCCCAGGACCCTGAGATCACCACCTGAGCCGAAGGCAGAGGCTTAACCCACTGAGCCACCCAGGTGCCCCTATGCTGGGATTTCTGTCACATATTTGTTTAGAGACATCACTCATGTCCTAAAAAAAAAAAAAAAAAAAAGAGAGAGAGAGAGAGACCAGCAATGCTCTAAGATGAATTACAACACACTTCTCGAGGCTGAATTATTTAGCAAACTGCTAGTTCCCTTTACTAAATGGTTTGCTAACCATTGCTCTAAGGGAGTTTCTCGTCACTTTCCCATCACATCAACATCCAAGAGAAGCTAACAACCATGGACAACCTAACCAGCCCACCATTTCAAATGATTTTTTTCTTATTTTCAAGTCAATTTCTTTGAAGATCATAATGATTATAACAATAGCCACTAACACTCACTCCCTACTATGTGCCAGTAGTTTTTCTGCTATAAATTTACTAGGCTTGTCTCAATTCTATCCTTCCTTCACACATTCCCTCTGCACAGGAGTTCACTGAGGCAGAGGGCAGTTGAATCACTTATCCAAGGTCAAACCAACAGCAGACAGAGGGACTCCAGAGCCTGCTCCTTTAAGGGCCACACTTAATCCCTCCCTGATGTTACAGTAAAAATAAAAAAAGGATGTTTGCTGCAGAAAAATCGGTCTTTTTTGGTATCATTTTATTTATTATTATTCTTTTTAAAGATTTTATTTGTTCATTTGACAGAGAGATCACAAGTAGGCAGAGAGGCAGGCAGAGACAGGGGAAAACAGGCTCCCCGCCGAGCAGAGAGCCTGATGCAGGACTCGATTCCAGGACCCTGAGATCGTGACCTGAGCTGAAGGCAGAGGCTTAACCCACTGAGCCACCCAGGCGCCCCTATATTATTTTTTTTTAAGATTTTATTTATTTAACAGACAGAGATCACAAGCTGGTAGAGAGGCAGGCAGAGAGAGAGGAAGAAGCAGGCCCCTCACTGAGCAGAGAGCCCGACGAGGGGCTCAATCCCAGGACCCGGAGACCATGACTCGAGCCGAAGGCAGAGGCTTTAACCCACTGAGCCACCCAGACACCCCTTTTTTGTATCATTTTAAAGTGAAAACAAAAAGCAACAAGAATGTGGCAGAATCCATGTTCCTCTTCTACCATTTACTAGCAGAGTGATGGTGGACAAGTTGACCTCTGACAGCCTCACTCTCCTCACCTGGCATATTCCCTTCAAATGGGACTAAAAATAATACCTTCAGATGAGATGGTTCATGTAGAGCATTTAGCATGGAGCTATGCTAATATTTCATAATAAACATACAAATATTTAAAATATGAATCTATTTTCTATGCTTTAAAAAAGCATACTTGCAATCCTGCATTTTGACACTGTAGTAGTAATCTCCTTCAGAAATCTGAGTTCTCAAATATTTACATAAATGCTTTAATTATTCTCCCTATTATCAGTCATTTAATCGTTTCTAATTTTTACTATTCGTAAGTAATACTGCAATGAACATCTTTGCACATAAAACTTTAGCTCTATGTTATTTCCTTGGGTGAGATTCCCAGAAAGTGGCCATTTAGGTTGAAGGGTCAACATATATTGCAAAATTTCTTTCCAAACATTTTTACCTATCACATTCCCACCAATATCGTCTATAGGAATAGCCTACATAACTGCATCCTGGTCAAGGACTAGGTAATCAATCTCAAGGAAAAAAGAATTTTTTCCCCCTAAGTTAGTCTAATATAAAATGCTCTGTATATATATAAAAAATATAAATTCTACCAACCCCAATGGCTGAATAAACACTGAATTATACACTGAAAATCTGGATAAACAAAGAGCCGTTTCCAGATAATGCTCAAAACAGAAAAGGAATAATGAATACTGTGTATCCTCCACTTCTAAAGGATTAATTTGTGAACATAATAAGCTGATATGTGTTAAGAGGTCACTTATGTTAGGAATCTTTATTTCTTTCAGGTTATTAGTTAGTGGAATTGTCTGCATGCCACAAAAACTCCCCCTCAAACCAAGGAACTAAGTCTAGTTACCAATCCGTAAAACCTCTCGGAGAAGCATTCCATCTTACATAAACAATAGTGACCTTCGGGAACAAGTGTGGATTTTAAACAGCATAGTTAAAGCATTTGTTGTCTATTTTGTCTAGGGGCATGGACCTTTTTTTTTTTTTTAAACTGAATCTACTAACCCAACCACAAGGGAACCCCTATAAAACAGTAAATTTGATTCTAGTAAGATAGGCTCATAAAATTAGCTTTAAAATAACTAAAAGTTTGGGGTGCCTGGGTGGCTCAGTAGGTTAAAGCCTCTGCCTTCAGCTCAGTTCATGAGCCCAGGGTCCTGGGATAGAGCCCCGCATCGGTTTCTCTGCTTAGCCGGGAGCCTACTTCCCCCTCTCTCTCTCTGCCTGCCTCTCTCCCTGCTTGTATCTCTGTCTGTCAAATAAATAAATAAAATCTTTAAAAAAAAAAACCCTAAAAGTCTAAAAAATCCAAACCCAAAACCATCCCAAATGTTCTATGTATTTAACAACTTGAAGAACGAAGACTTCCCAGTTGGGGTTTTGTTTTTTTTTTTTTTTTTAACTGTGTACACCATTTTGCAGAAAATAGGCCATTTTTGCTAATCAGTAGCAGAGTCAGCCAAATTCAGTTTGTGTCATTACTAGTTTTGTCAATAAAGCATCACAAAACAGCCTGATTTTTCTAATCCCATGTAGAGGCACTGAGTGAGCAGTCAGAAAAATACTCTGACTGGCTTACGGAGAAATTTCATATGCATTTCACAGGACACAAATGAGAAATCCCAAAGAGTTCTCTTGCTGGACTTTTCACTCAATCACCACACCAGAATAAGTAAGTGGCACAGGACCCAACAGCTTCAATTTAGAATGGATCAACTCCTACTTGGGTCACAAATATCCTCATGATGACAAGTGGCACACTGTCCAAGAATTAAGTCACAAAGAAAGGAAAACTTGTTCAGCAAAATGTCAGGCAGGCACCAAGATAAGCTACCCAAGGTCTAATAGGATGAAATGGCATTAACTCCGTCCTCATTTGTTCCAGCATCAAACAAATCTCCCACCATTATAGATTGTAACACCTCACTAATGAGTTAAGAGGATTTCATTATGAAACTATAATATTCTTCCTGTAGAGTCTCCCTGGCTTCAGGACGGTAACATTATTAAAAACAGAAAACATGACAGTGGTACTCATAATCGTAACTAACACTGAACACCCAGTGCTGCTAAGCCGGCTACCAGGCACTTCACTGCACCATTTAATCTTCTCATTAGCCTTGTAAAGGGCTGTTTTTCCCGTTCCAGAAAAGGAAATGGAGGCTCACACACCAGTGTTCTTTGCGCACTGTCACTGAGTCTGTACCTGCTGTAGGGGTGTCAAACCCTGGCCCTCTGTTTCCACAACTTGAGCTCGTTACTGCCTCTCTTTGCAGCGACATTACACTAAGTTTAACTTAGCTAGAAATTAAGCAAGTGCATCAAAATAGCAACTCACAAGTACCTGTAACACACTGCTGGGTACTAAGTAATAATGTACTGTGGGGAACAATTTCTGCCCAAGGCAACCTAACACCAAGACAATGGTATACAACAGTGTCAGTGGGCAGATGGTTACGACTGATGGCAGTGCTTCTGTGACATCTATTTGATTTGGGTTCTCTCCCCTACATAAATATGAATCATCATAAAGACTTTGGTATCCTGTAGACAGCATAAATAAGGTCCTATTAATCTCAGGTAGCAGGCCTGCTTAGAAATGACATAAAAGCAAATAATAATGATATTGTGATTTCAGCCATGCTGGGACTAAAAAAATAAGTGAAGACTTCTGGTAAGGGTGTTCTGGAGGTTAACGTGATAGGGAATAAGAAATGTGCCCATCATGTTTAGTACTTGTCAGTTTCTAGAGCCAGAATGAATACTGAGCTTTTCCCATATCCCTTTAAAATATGGATATGCAGGCATATGAAAAGATTATAGGTATATCTTATCTCTAGATATTAATTACCTAAATTTGTTATTAAAATACACATTAAAAACATGGGTATGTACAGCTAAGAGATTAAAAAAAAAAAAGAAAGAAGGAAAACCAGGCTTAAGGGAATGAGTTTGAAATAACTAGGCTTTGGCAAGACAAAAAGTTGAGGGATGAGCTATCATAAAGACAAAACATCAAAATTTATTTCCAAAGAAGATAAAAAAGTAGTAGTAACTTGAGGTTTGACATATGAAAGAGCTTCCAGAGACACACAAACATTAGAAAAAGCCTGCGTTAAAAAAAAAAAAATCCCACCCCTTTGGGGGTACAAATTAACCCAAGGCCAAGACTTTTTTCAGACACCGATAACCCTAGTCCACACAGACTGTGCTAAACTAAGTCTCTCAACTTTGCCCCACCCTCCAGGCCTACTATCTAAGGTGAAAATCCCATCCCACCTTTAAGTTCTTTCAGAAAGGTCAGTGTACAACTTCTTTTCCAAAATGCCATTTGTTTCCCACTCAATTTATGACTGACCAGCCTCTCACATGTTTAGATGTCCTACCCAAGCACAAAAACAATTGATGGAAAGACACAGCAAAGTAGAGTCATTTGGGAATTATTCTTCAATCTGAAATGCACGTTCTAGGTTGCTACCCCTTACCGCGTCATAAGCCAAATATATATTTATATTCAAATGCTGTGCTTTTTTTCTTTTTAAAGTGCCTATATCTTAACTATCGTTCATACAAATTTACGGAGATTATAAGCCATGTGTAGATACTTATGCATGCAAATTATTTCCAAGCACTCTCTTGGATGGAGTGGACCTTAAGAGTCTGTAATTGTCTAATGTAACTGGAATCATACACACATGGAAAGTTAACACCACAAAAGCACCAGGTAAGAGCAGAGTCAAAGGGGTGAGAGCTAGGGTGAGGAAGCAGAGATCTGGGGCTGGGCCATCAAGAGACTTCCCCAGTGCACTGGCTTGGCCTGACAAGATTAGTAGGTGTGGGTAGGCTAAGGAATGAGGGAGGGGTATTCCAAATGCAAAGGCACGGAGAGAGAAGTGGGGTGCCCTACTCTGGGAAGAACCACAACACTGGGTGAACCTGAGGAGCGTCTCTGATTTTACCTCGGCTGCATCGCGCAGCCCCCATAGCTGACCTGCAGGTGATAACACTACCTTCGCTAGAGAATCAAGTCAGCAAGGCGCTGGAGCCCTGTCAAACACGTGAGAGCCCCACGAATACCTGTTAAATGGATTGCTTCTGAGCAGGACACCGGGGAGCCCTCACACAAGTGGCATGCGACCAGCTTATGCAGGATTTTTCAAGGTGGAAGGCCCAGGAGTCGGAGTGTGGATGCGTAGTTCACACTGAAGGCACAGCACGGGACGAGGCATGGAGGCATGAAGGACAGAATAGGAAGAAGGCTCAGCGCTTCAGTCACCTCCTCACCTGTTGATGCCATCCCCCACGTTCCTTGTCAACATCCTCTTCTCATCTGTACCACAATTCCTGACAGCGGACTTCCAGGCGTCCACTCCTGTCCCCTCCCATCCACGCCCACACTGCGCCAGAGCCAGAATATCGTTAAGCCACCAAACTTGATCAGGCCACTCCTGCCTGAAGCACCTCAACTGTGTCCCTTAATCTTAGATACAATCAACAATCCTTAACTTTGCTTAGTGCCCTCTTCATGCACCAGCTCACAACAGCTTCTAGCTCAGCTTCTGCCCTTCCCTCCAGTGCTCTGCTCCCCAGCCACACCCATTTCCTTCTCCCTTCTCCACTGCAACCTTTACTCTGGCAGATCCCATGCATGGAAGTGCCCTCATCCACCTGTCCCACTTCCTGTTTCCCTTTATTTATGCTGCAACCTTCCTAGAACAGACTGGTCACTCCGGAGAAATCTTCCCTGACTCCTCCCCCAAAGCCCAAGTCTAGGGTAGGACTTCCGGTTTATTCTCCAATCACACCCCAATACACATTAACACCTACTTAGTATGTGAGTCCTTGAGCACTGGGCCCAGTCTGGTCCAGGTACCAGCAGCCCAGTGCGTGGCACACAGCGGAACCCAGGAGCTCTCTGTGGAACGGGTGGGACGTGGGTCGTGATGCTGGGGAGCATCTGGGGATGAAACGGGGAAGACTCTGAAAGCCAGCAAGTCCTTGAAACATCATTCTGGAGACAGTCAGGAGGAGACAGCTAGGCCCTGCAGTGGCCTTGCTGTCAGCACCGCTGGACTCCATCACTAATCTCAGCACCAACCAGAATGGCTGACTCAATCTCAAAGAAGAAGAAAGAAACTCCAGGTCTGCTTCCCACCTCATCCTGCTTCCACCTGAGTGAGCAGCCCTCAGAGCAGCAGCGCTGCATCAGTCCCCAGCAGGCCACAGCTGCAGAGCCTTCCACCTCACCTGCCTCCTTGGAAACTTGGATCTGCGCACCTGCTCGCTGCAGCAAGCGGTTCTGGTGTCCTTGGCTTATGAATACAAGGGATCACCCCCACTTTAGATGGGCTCCAGTTTCCACATCTATTCTCTAACTTGAGACCCCAAATTCACCCTTGAAATAGGACACTCCAACCCCCTCTTTAAAGAAAGTTCCTTCCCACCCACCCCTCCTCCCCACTGCCCCCATGGCAGTCATTTTGCTCCTGGTGATTACCACCACCAGATTCAGACTTCTAACCCCACACCCTCCCAGCTCTGGCCCCTGCGAGTGCATCTCCCTGCTCAGAATGGACCTCAGAGTCAGCCATTCCACCAATACTCTCGATGCTGCGTCCACCTCTGCGAAGCCTTAATCCTATTGGACTCCAACTGGAGGAACTATTGATTTAGCTGAGATTTGGGATGTCAAGATGAATTGTCATTTTTTACCTGCTACCACCTGGATGAACCTTGAAAACATTATGTTAAACGAAAGAGGCCAGATACAAAAGGTTACATATGTTGTATAATTCTACTTACATGAAATATGCAGAAGAGGCAAATACATCAAAATAGAACGATTAGGGGCGCCTAGGTGGCTCAGTGGGTTAAGCCGCTGACTTCGGCTCAGGTAATGATCTCAGGGTCCTGGGATCGAGTCCCGCATCGGGCTCTCTGCTCAGCAGGGAGCCTGCTTCCCCCTCTCTCTCTGCCTGCCTCTCTGTCTACTTGTGATCTCTCTCTCTGTCAAATAAATAAATAAATAAATAGATTAAAAAAAAATAGAACGATTAGTGGCTGCCTAGAAGCTGTAGGGGCAGGGAGAACAGAGTGACCACTAATGGGCCCAGGGGCTCCTTAGGGTGTGGTTAGAGGCAATAGGAGCACAACACTGTGGTTGAACTAAACACCACTGAGTTGTCCATTTTAAAATGGGTAATATTATGTGACTTTCACTTCAAGAAAAGTTCAAATACTTTTTAAAAAATCATTCTTTTCCCTTCAAATTCATAAAGACTGGCTTTCCACCTTCCTACCTGCACTCTGGATCCTTTCCTGCCTCTTTTAAGAATTTATTAAACTCCCATTTCCTTTTACCTTCAATTTCCTCTGCCTATAAGATTCTTCTTTCTGCTGATAAATCTGTTCAAGCCTCCCCAACCTAAAAATCCTTCCCTTAACCTTGTTTTCCCCCTTAAACCTCACCTAGAAGCATCTCAAAATCTCATAAAAAAAGCAGCCAACACCAACAGTCTCCATTTCTTCAGTTCCAACATTCCCACTAGTTCCCTCCGCAGGGATAGGGCAATCTACAGATAGTGAAACCTAACTGCCACAACACTTCTAAAACTATCAAAATACACCAAAAAGCTCTTCTAAAAATGAATGGATGAGACTGCAAAAAAACTGAGGTCAAGAATGAGCCATGCATGAGTCATTAAAAAGAAGCTGCCAGAAACCCTTGGAGCTGCACTGCCCAGTAAGAGGGACATGACCCCCATGTGGCTATTTAAAAGTAAATTAATTAAAATTAAACTAAAAACTCAGTTCCTCAGTTGCACTGGTGATATTTCAAGTGCTGAGTAACTGTGGCTACCAATGACTATTACAATGGACAGTGCAAAATACATCTCCTGGAAAAATCTTGGTATGTACAAATAGTGCAGTTCAGTATGTACCTGATGTACACATCCTAGAACCAGCGGTATGAAGATTTTTCAAAGAATCCCCTTAAGTAAAATCAAGAAGAGTTGTGCATTCAGTGCTCACTGAAACCCAACTAGTTCTACGTGATCAGACATTACACAAAAAAGGCCAGAGGGACCTTTCTTTAACACATGAAATTATGAAAGTTAAATGGAGTAAACAAAACATGATGGAGAAGTGGGACGGGATGCAGCAAATTTTTATTAAAGCAGAAGTATTGTCCAAAATCAGCAGTTAAAAAAAAAAAGATAGACAAACAGTATCAAATAGGTATGAACAAAAAAATAAATTAGGTATTTTAAAAACTATTCCAAAAACAGTCAATTTAAAAGCCCAAATATTAATGTATAAGTAGCAAACAGAATGGGATAAATAAAAAAATAAAATGAACATCTAAAAAACTATTTATGCTATTGAGACCAATCTCTTAATTTAGTCCTTTCTGCTTTGGATTTTAAAAAACTGACAGCTGACAGTCTTCCAGGATCATTCACACAAGCAACCAGCATTGTTAGAAGGCATGGATTTACTTTTAAATATTATCCTAAGTAGGGTACCCCACATATTTATTTGATAAAGTGACTCAAACCAGCCTACCTAATGATGCACTAATTTTTTTGTTTTGGAAAATATAGGTTACTTATATTAATAGGTAATGGACTCATTATTATTTAGATGTGTTACCATTTAAATTGTTAATTAAAATAATTTCTAACAGAGTAAATTTCAAGATATAACCCACATAAACAAAAGCTCTCTGAAGTTCTTAATTTTTAAAAGCGTAGGTCCTAAGACCAAAAATGAGAGTAGATGTATTAACAATTATGTATAGAACTTTTCCCTCTCTACAAGGTTTTCTTGCTAAAAAGGTATTATAAGTTCAGCTTCCCAACTTAACAGTGACTATCCCAAATATACTTCAAAAAGAATCTATCTCTATAATTTAGTGGTAGTTAAAAACTGCACCCTCCAACACTTGAAGCTCGTTCAAATGTAGTCATTTTGTAGTCATTTTGAAAGCAAGCTAACAATAATGAATGAAACTTATAATAAATATATATATATTTTATAATAAATATATTTTAAAGTACCCCATGAGATAAGAGACTCTTAACTATAGGAAACAAACTAAGGGGAGGGGTGGGGGAGTGTTGGGGAACTAGGTGATAGACATTAAGGAGGGCACATGATGTAATGAGCACTCGGTATTATATAAAGCTGATCAATCCCTGACCTCTATCTCTGAAACCAATAATACACTATATGTTAATTAAATTTAAATTAAAAAATAAAATAAAGTCCCCCAGGAGATAATTAAGTTCTTATGGTTGCCCACCAGCTCATCAAATTATATACAGTATGGTATGATGAGAAATTCAACACTGGTCAGACAGGATGAGCTCATTTTCAACATTACCTAAATGTGGGCATAAAAACTCTGGAAGTTTCTTTAGTCAAAGAATGACATTAATTCCCCCCTTTCCAAATGAGGCTACTCCTCATGGACGCTGTTACTCACTCAAAACTGAAATTTAAAGTCATAAATAACAAGAGCGGCAAGTTTCCTGTGGCCCAATCACCTTAAGCAGTTCTGCAGGGACAGTATGTCCACTCATCAACCATGACACAAAAGCTGAAGTACTTATATGTTCTTTTTATAGAAAAAGAAAATGCTAGCTTAGAATGAAAGTCAAAAATTCACTTTCCTGACTTCAATTTGCCACAACAAAACACCTTTTAAAAAGCCAGACTTCCCATTTGTCTGCTGTCACCTCCGTTGTCCAATTTTCACCAAGTCCTCGTTTAACTCATTCTGCAATTCAGTTCAAGCTAGCATTGTGCAGGTTTTTCAAAACTTCAAAATGTAGCCACCTCAGAAAGAAAGCCTCTCCCCTTCCCCCCCGCCAGGCTGGAGCATGGCCTCTGTCTAATCCCAGCACCACCGGCTGGCCTGTGCACTCACCTCCTTTCTTCCTCTAAATGAGGTGTCACGTGCAGGTATGGCCCTGACAGTGCACAGAAATATAACTAGCAGAAGGAAAGCAGAGTCCCAGCTGAAGGAAGTTTAAAGCAGGTCAGCAGAGAGACAGAGAATGCATATGAATAAAAGAGGGAGAAAACTGCAGGATACTCCCTCCTCCTCCAAAATAAGAATCTAAGAGTGACATTTCACCTTGCCAAGCATGACTCCTTTCACTATCTGAAGCATATTTATTTGGAACAGACAGAGCCAATGAGAGAATAAATCTTGTGTGAAGCTTAACACTTACTTGCTCAAAGGTATATTGCCTACTCCCATCTGTTAGGAAGAAACTCCATACTTTTCACCCAAAGCTCAGGGCACTCACCTTTAGGTCAGAGCTACAGAGCAGGTGTTTTTGTAGGTTTCTCTCTACAAAATCTTTCCTTTATTTGCTTTCTTAGTTTGGAAGATGTTACAGAGAAATGCCTATAAGCCAAGTAGACTATTTCACCAGCGGAAACAATTCAACAAGAAAAAGTTGACATGCTAATGGGCATCGAATGGGACCAACACTTTCTCCTTTCTCTCCTTTTTAACAGGGCTTCAAACCATTTTGCACTTGGTTTCTGCTTTCTCGGTGTTTCGGAGGCTCTGTCTTATAAGGATACTGATTAAGGTAAATGCAACCTACATTTTAGCATACGTAAGTCTTAATCAAAGGGCAAAGGGAAGGGAGAACAGAAAGTTAAGTTGGTCAAGTCAGAATGAATGTAATTTCTTGTTTCAATCTTGTTTCCTTTTTTGAAACTTTTTCTTTTTTAGATTTTATCTATTTATTTGACAGAGTAAGCACAAGAGAGGCAGAAAGAGAAGCAGACTCCCCACTGAGCAGGGAGCCCAACACAGGGCTCGATCCCAAGACCCTTGGATCATGACCTGAGCCGAAGGCAGACCCCAAACCGACTGAGCCACTGAGGCACCCCACATTTTCTTTTTTGAAGAATGAAATATAAGTAGCTCAATGAAATCAAAGTGATTTCATGGGTGGTTTATGGAAGTCATTATTTTATTAGTCATACCTCCTATCTTCACCGGCTTTAAAAAATTTAGATTATATTCAGTACAGCCTTCACTAAAACATCTTCCTTTTCTTCTTTTAAGCTCCAATTACATGGTGCAAATGCCACCAAGTAAAGGACAGTGATCAAACAGATAAAACAGCATCAACAGACAGGTGGGAAAACAATGTGGTGCACAGAAAAAAAACATCTGTCATCTCAAAAAGTTCTACATAGTTGCACACTGAAATGGTTTCTCTCCCATTTCCCAGGAAATAGGCTGTAATTTCAATCACTATAACCAAGCTCATTATGAAGAACAAAAGAATGGCAACCAAGAACTTTCAGGATGTAACCATGTCTAAAATAGGGGTGTACATAGTTCAACAGCAAATTGATACAACAGCTGTTGTAATGACACAGGAAGAAACAGTCAGGTCTCTTTTTCCACACAAGCCAAGTTTTGTGTAGGGCTCTATCCTACCTGACTCAGTAAGGGAGATCTGACAGTTTCAGGACCAGGAAATAGGACCCTGAGTGACTAGCAAGGTGACATTGACCAATGTGAACCAGAGAGGCTTCTGGGAAGGTGGCCTGCAGAAAATATGCGAGAGGGTCACAGAAGTTTGTTAATTTTATTTTACTTAAATGTATTATTTATTTAGAATTGTATTTATTAAAAAAATTAAAGGGTATGCAGAATTTGAATGGCAGCAGAAATAATTTTGGTAAAGCACTAGAAAAAAACAACTTAACTTTAAGGAATAAGACATAACTGGATTTTTTAAAAGGGTCATGTCACTGAGTCTCTACCCTGGGGAAATTTAAAGAAACAATATAGATTAAAATCATGACCAGTGATACCCAATCCTACATCCCAGTCCTGGACATCAGGGGCCAGTTTACATCTGCTCTCTCTCCACCTACACACATGTGATGCTCCTGAACCCCAAACTCAGTAAGCCAGAAACTGAATTCATCATACTTCTCTTTACAATCTTCTCTTCCTTCTGATTCCCATATTTCTGTTACTGGCTCTATAACTTTCCCTGGAGCCCAGCCCCGAAAATATACTCCATCCCTCACCCGCCCTAAACACCTGGCCACCCAGGCTTCCAGTCCTGTAGAAGTTCTGCGATTTCAGCTTCCCCTCCCTTTCTCTCCTCCCTCCCTCCCTCTCCAGTTTCACCTCATCAGTCTTTACCCCTCTACCCCACAGAACTTCCTCCTAGCCAATCCCTGCAACAAATGGATCTGTCACATTGATGAAAGCGCAGCTCTCCTTCACTAGGCAAACAAATACTGACCACTGTTTCAGTTTTCCATGGGTACTGTAACAACTGCCACAAACTAAAGAGCTTAAAACAACACAAACTTCTCTTCCATTTCAGGATATCAGAATTCTCAAATGAGTCTCAGACTAAAATCAAAGATGGCAGCAGGGCTGCGCTCCTTTCTGGAGGCTCTTACAGGAGAATCCTCTTCCTGCTTGCATTTCTTGGTTCAAGGTCCCTTCCTTAATCTTGAAAGCAAGCAACACTGGGTCAAGTCTCCTTGTGCCACCACTGTTCTAGTCTTCTGCCTGCCTCTTCCACAACCAAGGATACCTGTGATTACCACCAAACTCACCTGGATGGTCTGGGATAATCTGATAATCTCCTATTTTATTTAGTTAGTTGATCAACAACCTCAATCCCATCTGCAACCATAATTCCCCTTTCCCTGTAACCTGGCATCTTCACACAGGTGCTGGGAATTAGGGCACAGCCATCTTTGGGGTGCTGCTATTCTGCTGACCACAACCACTTGATAACAAAGCACCCAGACAGGCAAAAGTTTAAAAAAAAAAATGCAGAATTTGCTGTCAAGAAAATCACACTAAATCCGTTGATACCAAGTGTTAATTGGCTCCCTAGTGCTTAAAGAATTAAGTCTAATCCACTTAGTCTTATATTAAAGGCTTCCATGATTTCAAAACACTTCTGCAGCATTATCTTGTACTACTTTCTTCTAGTACCCTAGGACTGGACTCAAAAACTGCAGAACTCGGGAGCACCAAACACACCTGACATTGCCCGGTCTCATGTAATTTGCTCTATCCAGAGGCCCTCTCCATTCTCCTGTGCAGATTATTTTCATATCTTAAGACCCAGATCCAAAGCCACTCAGCTTCACCTTATCTCTGCCTTCTCAGAAGCCCACGATGCCCTGTTCTGCCTTAGTGGCAGATCCATCAGTGACAAAGGGGAACAAGTTTAGGCAGAGAAAATTTCAGATGCTGTTCCACAGCGAGCTGGGTGACCCTGGGCAAGCTATTTCAATCTGCAACCTTGCTTTCAACATCTGTTAAGTGAAAAGGCAGACCAAATTATTTCTAAATTCTTTCCCAGTTTCTTTTTTTTTAAAGATTTATTTATTTATTTTAGCAGGAGCGAGAATGAGTGCAGGAGGGGCAGAATCTTTTGAGCAGCCTCTAGCTGAGCTTGGAGCCTGCCCCTTGGCTCGATCCCATGACTCATGAGATCACGACCTGAGCTGAAACCGAAAACCGGACGCTCAACCGAGCCACTCAGGGGCCCCTCTTTCCCAGTTTGTAAGCTCCTATGAAACTGGTGGGACTTGTATCCACTTCTCTCCAAACCCAAAGCCGTTCTTCTGGTCATCTGGAATGGATTAACGTACTCCCTCCCAATGCAGCATCTCTGCCTTCAGTCCAGTATTGCTCCTCATCCCCCAAAAGCATCTTGCTGGGTTACTCACCCCCTCACAACCAGTTAAAGGCTTGCAGGAAATTGTCCACACTTCTCAGTATGGCCCCCAGGGCCCACATAATCAAGGTCTCTTGCTTCTTCCTCTGGTTTTCCTGACTTACGTTTTCAGTTCCTCACATGTCCCTCCATCCCCCTAGCCCTCGGTCTTCAGAGCATCTGTAGAATACTCTGCCTCTTTCCTCCTTCCGTCAGACCGACTCCTGCTTATTTTCCAGGCAACCTTTCCTGACCCTACCCATATGAATTAGGTGTCCTTCCTGTTTGTTCTCGTGGCACGCCGCACTGAACTCACGTATATCCCATCACTGTAGGACTGATGCCTATTCACTTGTTAGTATCTGCCCCCTCAGTCTAAATTCCACGTGGGCAGGAGGACTGTCAATCTCCTCTACCACCTGTGGTACAGACTGGGGGTTATAGCCTAAATTCTGTTGAGAGTAGCAGGACTTTTGGCTGCGTATGGCCAGAATCCACTGAGATTTTTCCAGCTTCTCTTGCTTAATATAGTCACATGTTTAAGTTCTGACCAAGGGGACAGGCAAAATTATCCAGGGGCAGTTTCTGGGGACCTACCCAAGAGAAGGCATAGACGGCCCTTCTGCTCCTTCTTTCTCTCTTCAGCCTGCTAGCTGGAAGACAGGGATATCACATGCTAAGCCTGATGCACAGTGAGCTGGCAGGGAGCCCACGGAAGGTTAAACCAGTCCTGGACCACCTCTGCAACCTTTCATCGGAGACATAAATTTCTACCTTATTTTGAGATCCCCCTGTTGGAGCCACTGTTATTTTGAAATCGCCATCGCTTACAGCCAAACCTTACTGTAAAAGACGTGGCCATTTCCACAGTACCAATAATTATGCTCACTCAAGTACACATCTCACCTCTTCTACTGGATTATAATCTAGTAAGTGTACGGTCACGTGTCACGGCACGATCTATGCTCCTTAGCAGAGGGTAGCACACAAGAATCCTCAATGGCGAGAGACTGAACGATCAATGAATTAATGACCCATGTGGCTACTGACACAGACAGGATCTGTCCAACCTATACAGTCTACTTCAACCTGGAATCAGTGTTGCGGCCAACCAAAATAAGGTTTCAAAGGTGTGTCAGCGTCCTTCACTATTTTAGCATGAAATAGCTGGATGTCAAAATACCAGAGTTGACTCTCTTCCTTCCCTGGGCATAGTGCTACGGGTGTGGTCTATCACTGGCATATCCTACGGGAATGCTTTACAAGGTAATAAGCAAATAAGCAAGGTTCTTTAAAATAATAGGACATGTCACCCTTTGCTCCTGGCTAAGTCAGATGTCCGGCAATTTGTATGGCCCGAGCAGCTATTGCTGCTCTTTTCCCTCAGCTGGGAGTAGGAAACGGTAACCCTACAGGCAGGGAAGCCAGTCCTCCACAGTCCCCTGCTAGGTGGGCTCCTCATTCCTGAAATATTTTGCATTCTCAGGCTACCACTCATCTTCACACAGCCATTAGCACCGATTACTGAACTGATACATGAAAGCTACATCTTTAAAGACACATTCACGCAAATTGCCAGACAGCTACCACACGCCTGATGGTATATACGTCCCGAGGACACAGAAATAAATGTACCAGACACTGAGCAAAAAGAAAAGGAAAGTCATTCTTACATTAAGAATGAAGAAACTGAGGCACACAAAGGTTAGGTATCAGAACCAAGGTTATACAAGTAGGCAGGGGTGGGAACATTTGATTCAGTCAAAAAGATCACGGGCTCTAGGGTGTGAGGATTTGACTCATGAAGAACAGAGCTTTTTCTGCTACTAAATTGGCTTTACTCTTGTGTGTGTCCGTTTGCTGGGGAGCAACTGAGGAGGAGGCATTCAGACACAGACTGTGCAGAGCAGAGATGGAAACAGACAGGCACATGAACAGAAATGAAGTCTGTGGTGTGTTCAGGGTGAGAGGTGCAGGCAATAAAGTGGCAGGAAATGAAGAGAGAAAATGAAGCTTTTAGGACGGAGTGAAAGGGTCCTATTAATGCGTCAGGACACTGCTGTGACAACAGCATATGGACCAGACCAAAGGGGAGACAGGAAGGACACATGGAGAAACTATAGTTGTCCAGTTAGGATCCGAAGTGCTACAAGGGTTGGACAATTGGGGGGGGGGGGTAGAGAGGGACGGAGAGGAGCCTGAAAGGACAGTATTTGGTGACTGACAGCTAGAGTGAGGGAAGGAAGGACGTGGCTGATGAGAGAGAAGGACCCAAACACCAGTGCCAGCTTGAAGCTTGGGCAAACTGGCAGATGGTGGTGCCCCTGACCACGCTGGCCAACAGGACAGACATGTTTGTAGGGCATCCAGGTGAACCTCGCTGAGGAGAAGTTGAATCTGGAGCTCAGAAGAGGTGGTTTAGAAATAAATGAGATGGAAACTAGGTGGACAGTCAAATCTATGGTACATCACCCACTGAGATTGGTCTTCCAACAATACTTTGCAATTAATTAACTCACCTAATCTTGAATTTTGGGAAGTCCTTTAACATATGCCAGTCCCATTTCTCAAAATGGTGATAAACCCAATCATGAAGCTCTGTACCAAGGCTCAGTAAAAGCACCTCTCTGTGTACTGCATTCATAGCCATCTTCTTTTGGGGTCACTGACCCTATTCCAAACCACCAGTCCTTGCCAAGTAAAAAAAAGGAGCTGCTCTGAAGAGGAAGCAAGCATAGTATTTATAGCATTCTCCTGGGGACATAGAAGTCCTGAGATACTGTGTTTAAGAGGCTCTTTGGAGAAGCTCTCATCTGTTTCACAGGGCAACCACTGTCTCCTCTATAAGCATGCTTCAAGAAAATCAATGGTCAAAGCCCATCATGGACATTGAGGTCTTTTGCATGCCTCTAACGGTTGTCTTAAAGACTAAGCTTAAAGAGTCCAAGAAATGCTTCATATTCCTAAACATCTAAGCCAGACTGCCAATTGAAAATAGCTGGGAGGGGTGCCTGGGTGGCTCGGTGAGTTAAAGCCTCTGCCTTTGGCTCAGGTCATGATCCCAGGGTCCTGGGATCGAGCCCCAAATTGGGCTCTCTGCTCAGCAGGGAGCACCCTTTCTCTCTCTCTCTCTGCCTGCCTCTCTGCCTACTTGTTATCTCTGCCTGTCAAATAAATAAATAAAATCTTAAAAAAAAAAAAAAAAGAAAATAGCTGGGAGACAAACATTTAAGGGACTTTTAAGCTTTTCTGCTATGGGCAGCTACTTATAATTCTTATCTGATTGCAGTCTCTTAACTGATGTGATTACTTGAATATTCAAAGTAAATTATCAGTTCTTCAAGCTAATTCATACCAATACACAAAGGCAACATCATAGCCTTGGTTGAAATTAAAAGACTGTGGAAAAACATAATTAAGATAGGTATGCAACCCCCAGAAGTCTTGAAGGATTTAAATTCGAGCCTGTCTAACATAAATAAGGCATGTGACATGAGAACACATTTCTTTGTTTAAACTGAAATCAAACATCCACATTTTATAAATGTTACTAGGGTATGGAGGTGAACGAGGAGAGGGAGAGGCAGAGTTCAAATGTGTTTAAAACACACACACACACGCGTGCAGTTTGGAGCCCCTGGGTGGCTGGCTCAGTGGGTTAAGCATCTGCCTTTGACTCAGGTCATGATCTCAGGATCCCGAGATCCAGCCCTGTGTGAGTTCCCTGCTCAAGGAAGAGTCTGCTTGTCCCTCTCCTTCTGCCTTTCCCCCTGTTTGTGCTCACTCTCGCTCTCAAATTAAAAAAAAAAAAAAAAAAAAGTTTGCTACAATGTGGCATTTTTAAAAGCAAACACAATCTGGTAATCATTTATTCATCTCTTCTACAGAGTATGTCCAAAGCCAGCAGTTACCACCTGGTCACAGTCCATGTTAATATGTAGGCTACCCTGAATTTTGTGATTCTCTTATTTTAGGAACATAACCATCATGTTATTAGATCTACTGACCCACACCCAGAAAGAAAATCAAAAAGTTCTAAGAGACTCTAATAACCTCAAGAGAATTAAGGGTGGTTATAAACGTGTCTATCTTGAGCCTGAACAGGTGGCCTTTTAACGGGGCCTGTGTCAGAATGACCTAGTAGATGTTTTCAAAATCCACATGACTTACACCTCCGTCCAAGGGAAATCAGACAAGCTGGAGACAGAGGCTCCCTAGAGAATCTGGGTGCCCCTCCCTCCCAGCCCACACCTCTCAGGTCTTATACACCCTGTAAACCAAACCAGCTGCAGCTGAGGCCAGGTAAGGAAACTGATGCTGGATGCCCATGGCCAGTCACACCAATCCAGCCTATTGGCAACTGAGCTTTTGAGCACAGATTTTTTTTACACCAGTGATTCTAGAATTCTTCTGTGTCTGTGCTGCTGATTACACCAAAACGAGAATGCTTAAGTGCAGAATTGTGAAAAAAGGACTCGAGAGAAACAAAAGTTTACCCTTTCAAGGACTGATCATAAATGTTATTATTAGCTTCCTTTGTCTAAACCTGTGTTTAGTTATTGTCAAAAGTTCTATATTCAGTATACCGTCAACCTCTTAGAAAGTAATGATGAATAAGAAACAACTTTGTTTCCTCTAGCTCTATATCTAGAGCTGCAAATGGAAAGATGGCTACCTAGTCTCCCAGGCTTACAGAGTAGCAGGGTGGCTGAGAGCTGTCTAGGGCCAGACTGCCTGGGTTTGAAACCTGGCTCTGCCAGCAACTGGCTGTGGAGCCTTGCACGAGTCACTTCACCTTTCTGTGACTTAATTTCTGCATCTGTAAAATTGGGGTACTTATCTTGTGGGGTTTTGTGAGGCCAAAATAAATATAGGTGGAGCACTTTAGAAAAGCACCTAGTATGTGCTGTTGAACAGCTATATTCAGCACCCACAGAAAAGGCTCATTCTTTTTATAAGCAGCAACTGCTTATTGCCTAGCTGTAATTGATTCTTCTGAAGGACATTTACCCTACTGTATCTTGCAATCTTTTGTTATTATATACAAGGCTTCAATGGACATCCTATACAAGAGAGAGATCTTTTTACCATGATCATCAAATTCAGCCCCCAACTTAACTTTCATGTTTACTACTGATGGTTTGAATACCCTTCCAAAGTAGGCAAAGATATTACCACCTCGCAGTTCTACCCAGTCATAAGTGGCAAAGCTGGAACCCCATCCGGACATGTGGCTGCTAACTTGAAAGGCAGTGGCTTTAATCGACTTCCCACAACTTTGCTTACTTAAAAAAAGGCATACTAGGTTATCATATAAATGTACCTCAGATCCACAGTAAATATTCAGAAGTTCTGTAAGAAGTAAAACTCAAATTTTCACAGAGGTACATAACAGCTCACAAATATGGCAGATGGAGGTAACAACTTCTGTAAATATTATTTCCTCTGCCAAAAACTGAAGCAGAAGTACCCTGAACACTACCCCCTAGAGACAAACACCACATTGCCAAATTCCCAGAGAGGTAATGAATAATTATCGAATTTGGTATCATGAGAACTATTCTTTGGGGAAAGAGAAATTTGTAACAATTACTCTGTAGTAGCATTTGCTATTATGCCAAGACAAGAGAACAGGTACTCTGTGGTTCAGCATAACATATACAATAAACACTTGAATGGCCAATTCTCCAGCATGACTTTAATTAGGTCTTTTTAGTATGGGCTTATAAAGATTGTTCTGACAGGGTGAAATTGTTGACAATGGGGACAGGAAAGGGCAAAGGTAGAACTTCACAGAGATGGAAACTGTAACCGGCATGTGCTAGCCGGAGGGCGCTAACGTAGTAGGATTATACTTAGAAACTGCAGGTGTTTCAAGAAAATGGTTATTCTCCTAACAAGAGAAAGCATGACAGTATCAGCACAAAAACATTTTTTAAAAAGAAATGATATCCTAAATCTCTGTCAGCAAAGACATCAAACAAAAGTACAAATGTCTAATTTAAGAAAGAAGGTTACACATCACTGTACTTCAAACACAAATGGAACGGGGCTGGGGAGGAGGAAGGGTGGGAATTTAGTCTCTCTGAACACTAAGTACTAATACTTTATATACAGGGACCACACAAATATAAAAGGAAATACACATGAGTCAAAAAAAAAAAAATGTTCCCACTGAGGAAATATACCAGCAGGAGCCCAGTGGGAACCAAACAGTTTGCTAATGATAACATTTATGGGCTCAAAGGGGGATTGGGGAGATTCGTGGGTGAGTGGGGTGGGGGGGTTGTTGTATTACAAATACTCAAAATTAGGTCAGGTTACTTTCCTAAACAATTCACTTTGCTAAGCCAGAGCATGTCCAGCAGTCAAGCTTAACCTCGAAGAGAAAACTGTAACTTCCATCACTGATTTTGCCGTCGCCTTTCTAGGACCTAAATGATTTCAGATTCTATGCTCTATCCCTAGTCAAACAGAGACAAGGGATTTGCTTTTGGCAAAAGTAAAAATAAAAAAATTTAGTTCTTGGAAGTCACCTTAATCTGTTAAAGAAAAAGAGACCAATACCCAGAGCTGATTTTCTCTTGGTTGGTGGCAAGTTAGGACAGGAAGCCAGGTTCTATACAAGGGTGAGGCCCCCCTACTTAAACAACTATGCTTTCCCATCTTCTCAAATTATTTCAGTTGTAATAAAGAACTATGCATATGCTTTACTATAATCCTGTATCATGAGGCATCACTGATTTTTGTATCTATTACATTAGCTGAGGTAAATCAGCTGAGGGATGGAGCCCAGCAGCCTTGGTTCTTACTCCTGGCTCTGCCAGAATCAGCTGCATGAATTTACCAATACTGGCTTTTCCTACTCTCACCAATGATACTTCATTAAAAGTTGGGAAGCGTTCTGATTTCAGTAATATTAAGATGTGAAGTGCCTGCAATGATTTTAAGAGGCCGCGGGTTGCAAGTCGCATCTCTCCCAAGATAAGCTGAAACATGAGCAACACTGAAAATGGATGAAATGTGGAAACACGCAGCTGTGAAGGGTGACAAAAAAAAAAGTGGCCAACAGAGATGGGTATGGGTATGGGGGGGTGTGTGTGTGTGTGTGTGTGTGTGTGTGTGTGTGTGTGTATATGAAGCAGCTTGTCCAGATATGTATCTGGGCCATCTGGATATTCCACTTGATTGCAAAGCTTCCTTTTTCTTCCTCTGTAATGCCACGTTTCTTCAACCAGTCTTATGAGTGCTCAAATCCACTGGTCTCCCGGTCTCATGCACTTATCCTAGAAATAATCTTGTACAATTAAGTAGCTCTCCCCAGCCTGTGCTCATGGCTGTGGTTCCACGTGGGGTTGTCTCACTGCCCTGGCCGCCTAACAGCCTCCCAACCCACCTCCAAGTCCTAGCCTCCGTCCAAGCCAATCCATCCTACACATTCTGATAAGAGTCATAATACTCCTGGAGCACCGCAGTCATACTGTACTCCTAGTTCGAAAGCTTCAGTGCTACTCTGTAACCTCAGGAGAGCACCCAGGCTCGGAGCTCAAGATGACCTGGGCTGGAATGTTTAGTGACCCTGGCCAAGGGTCTAAACTTTGCTAAGCCTCCAACTCTTCATCTGTAAAGTGGGAAGGCTCACAGCACCAATTAACAGCAATTGGAATAAACCTATGTAATGCGTTCACTGCAGGGTTTGACACTAATAAGAGCTCAGTAATAAAGAGCCATTATTACCATCAACAACTTGCCTTTGTAACCTTTTCTTTCACTTATGCAGTATCAGCTTCAGCCAACTGGGTTACTTGATTTTTGCCCAGTGATTCCACAGATGTTTGCTCTCCAAACTCCTTCTGTCCTGGAATGCCTGTCCTATCTCTTCAAGTCAGTAAGACTCCTGTATGAAATTTAAGGCTACATTCAAATGCTGACTCAATTCTACCCACGTTAATCCAATCATCTCTTTAGGACTGACATCCTTGGAGGCCCTTCTAGGTCAGAATGTGGCTGACTTCCCCTGTGTCCACACTGGTCCTCACTGAAGGTACAGTAGCAGCTCAACAGGTGAGGTGAGATTTAAATCCACTTCCTCAGTTCTGGGGTAGGCCCCCAGGTTACCAGATTTCCAGGCTTAAGTTAATTCCCTCAAAGCCAAGGACCCTCTTTGGAAGGTGATGGAAAATGATGTTCCTACATGAGAATATGTTAATGAGGTCCAGACAGTTGCTGGTAGTCATCTTGCAAAATCAGCCTCTGGACATAACCATCATCTGAAAGGACTGCAGAGACACTGATAGAAACTTTTGCCCTCAGAATTTTTCAGGTCAGGTGGTCATTTAAGCCCATTTGAGTCAGGTCTTCTGTTTCCTGTATGTACTGAAAGCATCCTAACCAACCTTACGGTGGTAAGCATTGATATGTCTAACATAAATAGCTCTGCCACATAAAGCTTTCCCAGACATAGTTACACAAGTCCTCCAGAAATCTGTGTTTGCCCCCTTTTTAGTGCAAGGCATAGATTTCGAACGGGTATGAAAGGATTAACATGTAAACCAATTCAGGAAGACCTTTGGAGTTAGAACCGTGTCATTCAGCTTTGTATATAACCTCTCTCAACACACACAAACTACACATAACTGACAAGTCAATGAATTAAAAAGGCATCTAGGGGGGAAAAAAAAGAAGGGAAGAGATTTTAGGTAGATCTGAAAGATGACAAACTCTCAATCTTAGGTTGACTAGGTTAGATTTTTAAGTTACAGTGTAACAGAGTTACATAGATTAGACACAGCTGACTGAACAAATCCTAGCAGTACAAGGACAGAAGGAGTGGGTATGATACTGGAGACAAGGCTATGTGAATTTGGACAAGTCACTTGGCATCTCTAGGCCTCAGGTCTCAATTCTTTCAAAGAAGAGGTAGGGGACAGCACTTCTCAAACGGATGTTATAAGAACTACATATGGCAAACAACTATTAATCAGAAGGGCCTCCCATCGATACCTGAAACTGAATGCCCCTCAAAAAAGAAGACATATTTATGGATAACTAGTGGAAAGATCATCCCATCAGTAACAGAGGAGTTAGCAGCACAGAAGAGGAATTCAACATCAAAATGTCCTAGGGGAGAGGACGTGGCCAAGTAAAAAAGAAATAAAACTATCACTCACACTCTCTACTATCTCCTTGGACATCAAAGTTGCCTGAAAGGAAGGTAAACAGTTCTGCCTTGATTTATATAATTCATCTGGAAAATAAGACACCCAAGGATTCAGACTCATCTCTAGCAGCAGGAGGGCAATCAATATTATGCTGAGAGCAAAAGAAAAGATAATGAAAAAAAAAAAAAATCCTTGCATACACATTAAGGTCTCTAACAGGTCAGGTGGAAAAAACGAGGCTCTGCTAGTTCCAGGCAATGAGATAACTTACCTCACTTCAAAAGTGACTTCATAAGGATACTGGAATTTGTATCTGTAAAAACCTAAAGTTTTGAATATTTTCCCAGTTACTTGAGATTCTTGAGGTTTATTCTTGGCCACATCCTCTAAATCTCACTTTCCCAGTAAGAAAAATAAGGAAGCATTTATTAAACCACTATTTGGTGGACCCCGAGCCAGACTTCCATTAGTAGCTCCTGAAATCTGTAAAAATTTATTCTGCAACAGAAAACACCCATTTATACATAAGAAAATTAGGTCAAGGGGACGAGGATAGTGTTTGAAGTCATAAGACACTTTTCTTGAAAAATCTGACAAATTTTAATATGCATTCTACTTTCACTTTTCAGCGAAGTTCCATATTCTGTAAAATTAGCCATCTGTAGCCATCAATAACATTTTCCTTTTTGTCTTCAGTTAGAAATGGAAAAGAAAATGCAAAAAGAGAAACAGTACAAGAAAAGCTCCCGGCAATGAGAATTTGTAATCTGGGGTAAGAAGCTAAAAGGGACGTGAGCTACATTTCTCCTTCAAGCGTGGAGCTTTCCAGGAGAATCCCAGGCAGCATCTGAAGCTGACTACAAAAGGAATTCACTCGTGTCCTAACCGAAGATATAAAGTTAAAGTGTGTACGTTCACAGCCATAGAATGCAAAACCGGCCATGTCGGTATCTGCAGATTCTGCCAAATGCTGTTGACTGAGATGTGTAAGCAAAACAAGTGTAAACCAACAGGTTATCTACCAAGCAGTTAGAAGAACAAGTTACTAAATCTCACAAGCAACATTAGCTCTTCCGCACAACCCTAAAAAGCACTTCCTGCCACGGGTCCGTTATTGGATAATTAAGGCTGCTCCCTCGCCACAATCCTACCTGCCCCGCCCCCACCCCGCCCCTCCAACCCCACGGCTGGCACCTCTCGGTTCCCCAGCCCAGCTGATAAGTCAGGCACCGGCTTCTTCCATACGGGAACCCCACGTACGGAAGAGTCGTATTCCTGGAGCACCAAAGTTGGCCTAATGCATTCTCCAATCTGCAATCAAGAAACCGGGAGATGAGCTTAACTACAGTTGTAACAAGGGGAAACCACCCTTAAAAGTGCAAGAGAACGGAACGATTGCAAGAGGCAATTTAAAAGAACAACTCTTGCTTCAGGCACGACTCCCCCCCGCCCCACCACCACCCAGACGCGGGCGGGCAGACGCGGCACAGAGGAGCGAGTCTTACAAGCGTGGAAATTGTAAAAGGGCACTTTCCCTTACAAGTCTCAAAAGCCACGACTTGGGGCTTCGCCAGCCCAGAGCCGCTGCTGCGCTGCGCTCTTCCTTCCCGGCCCTCCGCTCCCGCGCCGGGACTCCCCAAAGGGCCGCCCAGATCGCCCTCGAGTCGCCGCCCCCCCAGCCCTCCCCCTCCGCTTCCCCGCGGGCCTCATCCCTCCCCGAGTACCGCCGGCTGCAGCTCTCTGGTTTTAATAAAACCCGAGTGGCCCCGAGCTAGCGGGCTTCCCTCCGAGAGGCAGAGGCGGGGAGAGGAAGGGGAAAAAGGAAAGGCCGGGAGGTGGGGGTGTCCCCTCACTGCCGGCTCCGCGGGCTCCGCGCGGGGCGAGGGAGGGCGCGCCCTGGCTCTCGCTGCCGACCGGACCCGCGAGCCAGCAGAGGTTCTCCGAACTCAGCGCGGTTCCGTTCTGCCCCAACGAGAGCTCTCGCTCTCCCGGCGGGCGCTTCCCTGGTCCTCTCATCTGCGAGTTCATCCCGACAGGGCGGGCGGACTCGAGCTCTGAGAGCCATCCTCCCGCCCGCGCTCTGGGCACAGCGTGGGTCCCCGCGGCGCCTGTCAGCGAGCAATCCCCTCGCCGAGCAGGTGAGCCCGCAGCCCGGGGAACTCCCGAGGCGCCCCGCCTCGCGCCGGCACCACGCTCCCGCACGGCCGGCCGTGCCCCGGGAGCCGGGCTGGGGCCCGCTGGGGCCGCCGGGCTTCTCCGCCACGCGGACGGAGCGCAGCGCCGCGCCGGCGGCCGTAACTGCCCTGGGTCCGGTCCTAACGGCGGGTCGCAGCCCTCGCGCCCCGGCCGCGCGCCCGCGCCGGTGTCATGGCCGAGCGGCGGCCCCAGGCGAAGTCCCAGGAGCTGACGGCTTACCTCGTAGTCCCAGGGGCGACCGCAGCTTTGCGAAGCGGCGCGGCGGCGGCAGCAGGGGCGCCCGTGGCCAGCGGCGCCGAGGAGGATGTGAGAGGGAGGCTCCGGTAGCGAGGGACCGCCGCGATGGGAAGAGGAAGGCGCCGGGTATCTACAATCAGAACGTGGGCTGACCGTGACGTCACAATGGCGCGGCCAGCCAATCGGCGCCCGAAGGCCGAATCAAGCGCTATGATGTCATGCGGCCCTGGAGCCAATAGCGAAACAATAGAACTTTCGTGATTGTAAATTCCAGAGTCCGAGGCAGTGGGGAGCCGAGGCCGGGGTTGGTGCCCTCGGGTTCACGTGTCTCCGGGCAATTTTCCCCCCTTGCCTCCTAATAAGCCTGCGTGGAACGCAGAGCCTGCGCATTAGCAGCGGTGAAGTTCCTGATGCCCTGAACCCTGCATCGCAGAACGCCAGCGATGTTGTATGGCCGCGTTTGGACGACGGGAAGCCCACTCGCCTTTATGATTCTGAAAGGGATCCAGTTCCCCTTGGTTTTACCTGATAGGGTTAAATACCTACGCAGACCACCAGAGCGAAGGTCTGCAGTTGAGCAAGAAAAGGCAACAGCGAAAAGCACTCAAAATTGATGTTATAGTTAGCTCCCTTACTGTGATTTTTCTTAGGGACTCTTTTTCTCAGAGGTCACTACCAACTTCATTTCTACTCTAGAAATTATTCCAGAGGCTTTTAAAAGGTGGAAAGGGGGCCAAGTAAGTGACGCCTTTTCAGATAGACAAATGTAACCACTTAAGGCGGAGTGCTTTGTGCTGCAGGCACAAATAGATCCTCGCTGGTTTTTTACAGGTGTTGGTAACGTCAGGCCTTTGTGATCCCAGTAGTCCACCCTTGCCCCATATCAAGCCCAGAAATTAAGCATTTTTCCTTGCGCCCTCTTACTACCCATGTCCGTTGAGCCAGCATAGTCAACCATTTAATGTAAGCAAATTATTTTACATAATTACAGTGTAGTGTTTATGATACACCAGCCGTGTTCCAGGCACTGGGCCATTGCAGTAAGAATACAGGTGTACAAACTGTATACAAATTAGGTAATTTAAACATACACAGGGGTGCCTGGGTGGCTCAGTGAGTTAAAGCCTCTGTCTTCAGCTCAGGTCATGATCCCAGAGTCCTGGGATCGAGCCCTGCAGATAAGCCTGCGTCGGCAAGGGAACCTGCTCCCCGCGCCCCGCCCCCCGCCCCCGCCTGCCTCTCTGCCTACGTGTGATCGCTGTCAAATAAATAAAATCTTTAAAAAATGTATACATACACAAATAATTGAGACTTTTAATAGTCAATTGTCATTCAACTCCACAAACACTGAATGGCTTCAGTTTGTCAAGTTCCATGCTAGGTGTTAGGAATAAAACACTTCAAGGAACCCCTCTGCCTGTAAGATGATACAGTCAGGAAACAACCACCATGCAGTGGTAAATGCTACAATGGAAACCGAGATACACAGATTAACTAAGATTTCTGATAAGGGGCATGTGAAAAGTAAGTGCTAGAAACATAGAAGAGTTTGGCAAAGATATTTTATTGATTCTTCACTCTTCTGCTAGCAACTCAAGGCTGGAATTGGTTCAGCTCTCTGTTACCCTACCATGTTCAGTCTTTCCCGGTTTTAAAAGTTTCAAATTTAACTTGGTACTCCAAAAATATCAAGTTTTACAGTACACTCAGTTGTTTTTATTGTGCTCACTTATCAATAAAATGTTTTAAGCCTGTACTACCAAAATATTTGTGTTTATTTTTAATTATGGGCTTATATAACTGTCAAATCATACATTAAATATTTTTTCTTAGGTTAAGGCAAAAGTAACTACAAAATTCTAATATTTTATGCATGTTGTTTCCTGACTGTGTACCATCTGGCTCAATCCACTTTAAAGATCCCCACTTTAAAGATCACTGCTTTAGGTTGTAAACTCCATCGGGAGGGGAAATGTGTTGAATTTTGCTCACTGTTTACCCAGAGATCTTAGTACAGTCCCTGGTATATACTAAGAGCCTAGTAAATACGTTTTGAATGAGTGAATGAATGAATTCTTACTCCTCACCTTCATGGCGCTTCCATGTTCTGTTTTAGATTTCTAAACTTCTGTCAGATAGTGTCCCAGGACTATTGATTCTTCTTAAACCTAAAGTAATAAAGTCATGTTCTCTTTCTTCCTCCAGCCAGACTTAGGGTTCTGAATACATATATGATTTAGGGAGAATTCCCCTCTCCCCCTGGCCTGAAGCTCATCTTACACCCAGCAGAGTAAACTACCATGACCACAGTATGAATTAATGGTAGAGTGCAGCACTATCATACTCATGGATAAAGCTTTAAGGAAAGCAGTAGACCTGAAATGACTCCCCAACTTAAACGTGTGTTGTTTTTTTTCCAAAATAAATCAAAAGAATGCCTAGGATTCAATGCCAGGGTTCAAGAAAAGTATCTTAGTTACTGTCAGAATCAGATTCTTGGCCAACCAGGTTCTAGACACTGTGCTGGAGTCATCCTAGTCCTTATAACCCACCTATCACGAGTAAATCCAGGTACGGTGTAGTAAAAACAAAAATAAAAATGAAAACAAAAACAAAAAACCCTTGCCTTCTTTACAACATCCATACAATTGTCCCTAAGAAGTGATTGTCGAATTGTTTTCATTAAATAGTTAACTATTTTATTCCTTTTTATCTTCCTCCTCCTGTGTTTCTTTATTTTTAAATTCTGGTAACATTTTTTCCTTCTGCTCTTAATTTTCATCGATGGTCTGATATCTCCTCCAACCACACACTTCTAAGCATATTAGAAAGTTACTCCAATATTGCTCTTGAGAAAGAATTTAACATCTTGGGAAATATATTCCATTGTTATAGCATCTGTAGTTGACTTAAGAAATACAATTGAGAGGTACCTAGCTGGCTCAGTCAGTAGAGCATGCGACTCTTGATCTCAGAGCTGTGAGTTTGAGCCCCACATTGGGTGTAGAGATTACCTAAAAATAAAATCTTTAAAAAATACAATGGGGGGCACCTGGGTGGCTCAGTGGGTTAAAGCCTTTCCTTCGGCTCAGGTTATGATGCCAGGGTCCTGGGATGGAGCTCCGTATCAGGCTCCCTGCTCAGCGGGGAGCCTGCTTCCCCCCTCTCTCTGTCTCTGCCTGCCTCTCTGCCTACTTGTGATCTCTGTCTGTCAAATAAATAAATAAAATATTAAAAAAAATACAATGGAAGGTTTTCATTAGAATGCAATTCTTATTAATGAGACTTGTTTCATTTCATGATGAAATACTGTATGTGCTCAGGAGGTATTTGCATAACATAATGAAACCTGTCTTTTGAGATTAAATATAAGTCTATGTTTGCCCCTAGACATTTGAAAGTTGACTAAAATATAGGGCAAGCATAAGCTAGTTTATGCTAAGGATATCACCATGAAGTCTCTACTGGTTCCTACTCCCCCCCACACTTTTCTATCATCTTACTTTTTTCTTATCTCCTAATTTGTATTTTCTGTTATCTTGTTGCCAGGGGTTCCCATTGGCCTGGCTTATCTTTGTTAGAGGCAGACAGATTAAAGGCAGTTTCCTTTCCTCTCCAGAACTAGGAGTCATTTCTCCATGCCCATTGTAACTCTGCTGCGACTCCTCCTCACTGAGATAAACCTCACTGGGGTTTATCTCTATTCCTGTCTTTGAGTGTTCACCATGATGGATGTGAACTACTTGAAGGCACTGCCCATGCCTGGTCTGCCATGTTTTCCCAATGGCTGGTAGAACCTCTGGCAAAGAACAGATGCTCATAAGTACCTGTGGAATGAATGAACAATCAACTATTTCTGGATTCTCTAGTTTTTCTTCTCAACTTCCCCTTATACACTCTTTAGTACTCTATCCAGAAGCGACTGGACAATGAAAGGGGCCTGTGTCCTCAATCCTCTCTCTCTATATTTACTTCCTAGGCACTATTATCACCGTCTTTCATGACTTTGGGTTCTATCTATACTCTACTGACTCCCAAATGTATTTCTCTCAAGTGTATTTTCCCCTGAAGTCTAGACTTTTATACGTAAATGCCTATTAATGACTTCTCTTGGATGTCTAAAAGACATCTCAAACTTAAATAATAAGAAAGAAACTCTCGATTTTCCCTCAAATCCATGGATTTCCCCAGCTTTGTAAATGGCAACTCTAATTGTTCAGTTTCCCAAGCCAAACACCATAGAGTTATGTTTAGCTTCTGTCTTCCTCTGATGTCATACATTCATGCATCAGCTAAATTCTGTCTACTTGATCTTCAAAATATATCCAGAATCTTATTACTTTTCACCAACTTTACCACAACCACTGGTTTAAGTTACCATAAGCTGATGCCCAGAATTTTCCAATAGCCTGGACCTTTACTGCTTTTGCCTCCTACAGTCTATTCTCAACACAGCAGCCTGAGTGATCCTCTTAAAACCAAAGGCAGATGGTGTCACTTGTGTACTTAAACCATCAATCAACCTCTCATCTCAGTTCAGAGTAAAAATCAAAACTCTTACAATGGCTTATGAGAGTGCTTCTTGACTTGGCACCTGTGTCATTTCTCCGACCTTCTAAAGCTACTTTGTCTTCTACCCCCAATTACCTCCCTAGCACTAGACTTGTCTCAGGGCCTTTATCCTTACTCTTCCACTATGCCAGAAATCTCTAAGGCTGACACTCTTGCTCCATTCTCATCTCTCTAAATATCATCTTCCTAGAGTGTTCTCCCTAAACTCCCTAAATTTGCAACATGTCCCTCCCTGTCTCCCATATTCTGGAACTTCTTTATACTGCTTAATTTTTCTCCTTAGCACTTAGCACTGTCTGACATACTATCGATTTACTTTTAATATTAAGATTGAATTTAAATCTCAGTTCTCAACTTCTTCAAATCTTTAGCTATGTTAAAGATAAGATTTTCAACCAGGACAGATTCTCAATGTGTCTTTTACTTTGATGTTGTTTCATAACTTTCATAACTTGATTTTTTAAAATTCTATCACATATTAAAGAGCAAAGGATTTTTGGGAGTAGACAAAGGCAAACAATAACCAAACTTCTAGCCAAAAATCAAGTGCTACTGGCAAAGAGTAGCCATGTGGTGTCTATTGTGGAATATGTTCCGGTTAAGTGGTGTGTTCTGTAAGTGCTTGTTATGATTTTGGTACCGGGGATAGAGTATAGAATATGCTTTGCCCTTATACTGTCATTCACAAAACAGGTTCTCCAAACTATGATTTAGTCATGCTAAAGATCATGTGATATTTTAGTTATAATTATTATAAAAGGCCTTGCTTTTGTGCCTTTGCAGTATCAGACATGCCCTTACATGTCAAAAACTGGTAGTACAATTTCTTTTTACAATCTCAAATTCACTGTTTGCGAGGAGTGAATGCATGCCGAGATACACCTAAAAATCTACAAGAGTGTGTTGCAATTCAGTTATTTTGCAAACTATTGCTCGGCATCTGGATGTGAAGCACATCTTTTTTTTTTTTTTTTTCCAACTTAAGTGTATTCCCTAAGGTTAGTTTCACTAAGTCAATTCTCTTTCAGCTAAAGAGCATTACAGGATTGTCTTCTAATCTGAATGATTAAATGATTAAATGACACACTGCACTCTGTTGGATCATCTCAATAAACTGAAAATGCTGTCAGATACCCTAAAAGCATATAACTGAGGCAATTTTAGGCTATTTAAGGTCTAGAAATAAAAGGTACAGAAGTATGTCATTACTCTTGCATTTTGCTGATCAATAAGATTAACTTCTACATATATATGTAATCTTTTCTTGGTTTTTTTGTCTCCACCTCTCCCACCCTTTTTGCTTCCTTGAATGTGACCTAGAACAGAATGTTTCTTTCCTATCTCCTCATAATCAGAGTGCTCTGTGCAGGCCCCCCTCCTTTTTTTTAAGATTTTATTTATTTGACAGAGAGAGAGTAATCACAGGTAGGCATAGAGGCAGACCGAGAGGAGGGGGGGGGAAGCAGGCTCCCTGCTGAGAAGAGAGCCTGATGGGATGCGATGTGGGGCTCCATCCCAGGACCCTGAGACCATGACCTGAGCCGAAGGCAGAAGCTTAACCCAGGCGCCCCAGGCCCTTTTAAAAAAAATCACTTATAATATTAATATTATAATTATTTGCTTATATCTCTCTTCCCCAACTCAAGGCCAGAAAGCGTGTCATTTATCATCTTTGTTCCTCTAGCTTTATGGTATGCCAGATATTTAGTAGGCATAAACGTTTACTGAACTAGACTCTCAAAAGACCATTCACTTTCTTCATGATAAAGATAGCAAATAAGACATTGGAAGCTGTTTCATGATATGCAAAAAAGACTTTTAAAGTCCTAAATTCATTTCATCAGCTTAATGGGCTCTGATAATATGATTGGAACTTCTTTTTTTTTATATATATTTTATTTATTTGTCAGAGAGTGAGAGAGAGATCACAAGCAGGGGGAGCTGGAGGCAGAGAGAGGAGCAGGCTTCCTGCTGAGCAAGGAGCCTGATGCAGGACTCCATCCCAAGACCCTGGGATCGTGAGATGAGCTGAAGTCAGATAGTTAACCTACTGAGCCACCCAGGCGTCCTGTGATTGGCACCTTCTGAAAGTGCTCCTTATGATCTCTGGCACCTGTTCGTCATGTCCAAAGGCTGGACCTAGTAACTTGCTCCTAACAGATGGAAAGAATATGGCAAAAATAATGGAATGACCTTCCAAGATTAGGTTAGGAAAGAACTGACTGCTATCTTACTGGCACTCTCTATTCAGTGTTTTGGATTGCATACTTTGAAGAAACAAAGGGGCCATGTTGGAGATGCTCACAAATCAAGAAATCAAGTATGCCTCTGGCCAATAGACAGCTAGGAACTGAGGTCCTCAGTATAACAGTTCACAAGGAACTGAATCGTGCCAATGACCACAGGAGTGAACTTGGAAGTACTTCCTTCCTTATCTTATCAAGGCCTTAAGACTACTCGAGCTCCAGTCGATATCTTGATGTAGACTGTGAGAAACCCGGAAACATAAAACCCAGCTAAGTGAACAATGCTCTAATTCTTCACCTATAGAAACGTTGGGAGAAAACAAGTCATTTGAAGACACTGTTTTGGGATCATTTGTTACAAAGCAATAGACAACTAATACAGATAAGTCAATAGTTTTACTTTTTAAAAACAGAATCAAATAAATAAAGTTTACTTATTTGCTGGAACAATCAATGTATGCTTAGTGTTTTGATAACTATGTCAATATTTTAGTTATAAGAAGTTGCCTTTCCCCATGTGCTTCCAGGAAAACATTTACACACATGGGAGTAGGTTGACAAATTTCAAAAGGAGGAGGTGGAGATCAAGGCAGGCCACTTTGTAAACAAAGCAAGGTACTGCTCTGTGGAATGAGGGCTTACTGAGAAGGGACCTACGTTCTCAGCCCAACACCAACAAATATTTTCTAACTCAGTGGGCCAGTCAAGTCCTTCAAATTTTCATTTCATTTATTGCTTTGAATTAAGGAATTGCAGGTTAGTTACTAATAAAACACAAACAGGAAAACAGACACAAACATTATATAACAAGAATAACACACTGTACATTCACTTACTAATAGGTAGGCCGTTAGTTTATTGGATCAGTCAATGAAGCTCTGAAAGCATGAAAGCCTGGAAAGTTTCTTGCTGTGGTCAAGAAAAATTCCCAAAGACAGGGGATAAATGGTGCCATGGTGGATGCACAGGACAAGCATAAAAATACAAAATTCATATTCAGGAAATACTCATGAATGCTCAGTTCACTTTAAAAATTATCCTGGGCACCTAATAGTGTATCTGGAAATCAGTGGATGCTAAGTATATATTTACGGAATATTCTTTGGGGACCTGGTATGTGCCAGGAATTGAGATTATAACATTACAATACTTGGTAAAAAGTATTTGCACTTAAGAAGTAAAAAAAAAAAAAAAGTCCTATGAAAAGTCAGATGTTGCAGAGGATGAGAAAAAGGGATTGAAGCAGCAGGGCCTTTGCAAAGGCTATACTCTTTCCTCAACACTGCTCACTTGCCCCTTTTCCAGGTTTCAATTTAGAAGTCACCTTCTCAGATTGGTTTTTCCTACTATCCTGGGTAAAATCAATCTCTTCTCCTTGCATTTCCCCTTCCTCAGTCACTAGCAAATACTCAGTTCACAGCACTTTGCACAATCTGTAACTGTTTTGGTTGCTTATTTTTACTCCTACCTCCCTAATTAGCCTTTAAACTCCAGGATGTTAGGAAAGAATCTGCCTTGCCCACTGGGGTGTGTCAGGCATAAAGTAGGCACATAATAGATATCTGTTGAATGACCGAAGGTGAAATAGGAAGCTAAAAAAAGGGTACTGGTGTAGGAAGGGAAAAAAGCTGCGTGTCCACACAGGGATGTCCAGACGAGGATTCCAACCATAGCTCTCACTCCGAAGAGCAAGGCCCTCTGCACAATACGCTGGGAGCACCCAGAAAGGATTCTCAGGAGGCGGGGATGCCCTTTGCCAGTGGCCTGGGGGCAAGCGCAGCTTCTCCCTTTCCCACCCCCCACTTTCCTAGTCTTGATCGCAGCCCTCTGGAGCCCGGATCACTTCCGGGCCCCCACAAGCCCGCCCCTCCAGGGAACCAGAGCCCGCCCACCGGGCCCCCCTCCTCCACTCGCTGGGTGGGGCCCGTAGGCCGGCCGCCGCACAGGGCGGTGCCGCCTCCGCCCTGCGACCCTTGCAGCTCTCCCCCACCCCCACCCGGGGCGCTCTCCGCGTCCCCGCCCCGCTCCCCCGCCGCGGTCACCCCATTCATCCCGCGGCCGCACCCGCCAATCACCGCGCACCAACGGCGCCGCATCTGGCGATGGGGCGGGGCCTCGTGAGGCGCGCGCTCGCTCTTTCCCCGCCCCGAGCTCGCGCCCAGGCCGGGTCATTCCCGGGCATTGACCCGCCTCCTCCCGGCGCTGACCCGGCCGGCGACTGCGGGTGGGGGGAGCGCTGAGCCAGGGAGCAGGCAGTTGTGCCGTCCGGACTGCGGAGTCCTGGAATCGGAGGATGGCCGGGGCCTTGGGGGAAGGATGGAAGGTGGTCTTGATTCTGGGGGTCCCCACGCCCCTCACATCCAGCCCGCCCAGCATCCAGATGGGCGCGTATTACGTTCCCAGTCCCCAGACGCGCTACTGGGTGCAGCTGGGTGGGGTGGGCGCAAAGAGGGAGATGAGGAAGCAAGAAAATGTGTCTGTGAGTAGCTCAGCCCAAGTCTGGTGCTGGGGAAA
>PISX010012976.1:37665-59038 GCA_004024625.1 Mellivora capensis
GAGAGTGAAGTATTACAAAAGACGGCCCCTGCTGAGAAAATTGTATTTACTTGTTGTATCCTCATAAATTGTGATACTGAAAATATTTCTTTTGGAATATTTCATAAATGGGCTCTCCCAGTCTGATTTATCTTCCATGATGTCTTATTCACCAGGAAAGTTAACAGGATACCTAGTGGCTTTTCAATTGGTGGCAAAAGTCACTCCCTCACCCCCTCCGACCCCCCCACCCCGTCCCCCAAACACTTAAAGGCACAGAAAGCAGTTTGATCACTGCTGCTTGATACTTTCACTTTAAGTTTAATTCTCCTAGCCAGTCTGTAGGAATAGGTATTATCGCTCTTTTCAGATATCAGAACAGGCCCCAGATTAATCTGGCCAAGGCCATAGGTTTGTAAATTTAAAAGTTTGGGTCCTGTCCACATTTCTTTTCCTGAGATGATGAAATTTCAATCCACTGTAAGTGGAAGGTGGGAAGAAATCTAACGCTTTTGGAGTCCTTAGCTAAACACCTAGCCAAGTGCAAGCACCTCTTGGAGATGAGTTTCTGTTTCTTGAGAACTCTGTTAAGTGTATACTTTTCATGCCAGAACTTTGAAGGTTCTGAAGAACTTCAGAACCTTGAAGTTCTGAAATGCCTGGTCACATGTGGGCTGATGCCTTTTGCAACCCTTGCTTTACCTGAAACAAATACCCTTTTCGTAATTAAGTATAGCCAGAAGGGATGCTGGAAGGCTCCCTGGGTCTTGCTCAGGGACTTCAGTCTTTGTGGCAAACCGAGTACAGAAAATTTGGATTAAAGACAGAGTTTATTAGGTCACAGAATGCTTTTTGCGGGCAGAAAGAAGCAAGCTATGATCAGACTTTTAACAAAATCTGATTTAACAGATTGGCTGAGTATATCTGCTCCATGCTCCATGCTGTGGGTACACAAAGATGAGTGAGAAGCTTTTCCTGCCTGCCCGAAAAGGTTCCAGTTGGATTAAGGGGTATTAGTGAGTTAGTGTATGGATAACAGTAAAGGAGGGCAGCACATAAAGTGACAATAGGTAAATACAAGGCAAGAATTATGGTTGAGCTCTCACCAAGCAGGTCAAAATACAGAAGGAAAGGAAGACCCCTGTAGGCTCCATGCTGAAGAGTTAGGACATTTCTTCACCAAGCAGCCAGAATGGCCTTAAAAAAAAAAAAAAAAGCCAACCCAGTATCCCTCAACATCCTTTAACACCCCATTGTACTTGGCCCCAAATCCCAAATCCTTCCTATGATGTGAAGCCCTGCATGAAGCAGGTCCTGCCTACCTGCCATCCTCCCAGGGAACCATTGTCTTTACTTTCACAGTATTCAATTCTTCTCTTTGTTTCTCAGAGTTGAAACTTTTTCCCACCTCAGTCGTTTTACACATGCTGTCCCCTCTGCCCGGTCACTTCAATACCCTGTCCCCTTTCTCAACTATTTTTTTTTAAATTTTATTTATTTATTTGACGGAGAGACAGAGAGCACGGTTAGGTGGCTGGCTGCCTTTGGCCCTGTCCCCTTTCTGTACCTCTTTTCCTAGCTCATCTGTTCTTTGAGTCGTTTCCTTTGAGAAGCTCCCCTTCTAAATAAAACTCACTGTTGCAACACTCAACAGATTTTTTTTTCCCCGTGCACTTTTCAAAATTTTCTAAGATATTGTTATTTGTGTGATTGTGTGATTATCTCTTTGATATCTGCCTGTGCTGGCATTGCACCATTTTTTCCTCAATGGGCTTATAACAATGTATAAGATAGAGTTATTTCTGAAATTACTTGTTTTTAATGTTTGCCGGCCCCACTTGTTTCAGGCTTCGTGTGAACATGGTTTTGTTTCCTATCATATCCAGCAGTTAGCAGTGGTTGGCACATGGTCAGTGCTCAATAAATATTTCTTGAATTAATGCTCAGAATCTGTCTGTCTAGAATCTGTGTTGGGGAAGAGTGGGAGGCAGGCTGAGAAGGCAGGCTGGAGCAGGTGCCAGGGGCAGAGAGAAGCATTTCTATCTAGCCTGTTGGTTAGATCCTCACTGTTTAGTATGGCAGTCACTGGCCACAAGTGGGGATTGAGGATTTACAACATGACTGAGGAACTGAATTTTAAATTCTGTTTTAATTTTGATTTATTTACATGTCATAAAGTTTATCTGGGACAAAGTGGCTATGTGATTCTACTTTTGTATAAGTTTCATGAAATCCAAATACAGATGAATTTTGGTGAAAATTTATCATCTCAGCTGGATTTTGACATCATACAAAAGAAGATTATAAAAGATCTTATTTTTCTCTAAAGATTGCATGTTGAAATGGTACTATTTTGGATATATTGGGTTAAGTAAAAAATATGTTTAGAGTAATTCTATGTATATAGCCAAAGAATTGAAAGCAGGGACTCAAACATATACTTTTACACCAATGTTCATAGCAGCAAATAGCCAAAAGATGGTCACACCCAAATGTCCATCAACAGATGAATTCATAAGCAAAAAGGGATATATATTTGAATATTATTCAACCATTTTTTTTAAAGATTTTATTTATTTATGTGACAGACAGAGATTACAAGTAGGCAGAGAGGAAGGAAAGCAGGCTCCCTGCTGAGCAGAGAGCCCGATGTGGGGCTTGATCCCAGGACCCTGGGATCATGACCTGAGCCGAAAGTAGAGGCTTTAACCCACTGAGCCACCCAGGCGCCCCTGAATATTATTCAACCTTAAAAAGGAATGGTATTTTGATCCATGCTACAACACAGATGAACCTCAAAAGTGAAATAAATGAAATAAGCCAGTGTCAAAAGGACAAACATTGTTTGAGTCCACTTATATGAGGTACATAGAATAGGCAAATTGATAGAGACAGAAAGAAGAATAAAGGTTACCTGGGGCCAGAGGAATTGGGGAGCTACTATTTAATGGGTATAGAATTCCTGTTTGGGTTAATGAAGATGTTCTGGAAATGGACAGTGATGATATTTGCACAGCACTGTGAATAGACTAAATGCCTCTGAATGTGAATTTCCTATACATTTCACCACAACAAAAATTAATTTCACTTATTCCTTTTTGCTTTCAAAAAATTTGGCTACTACTAAATTTGGCTAATTTAAAAGCCACTTTTAAATTACAAAAATGGCTTCCTCATCCATGTTCTGTCAGACAGCAGTGGGCTAGACAATGGAGGACCTTGGGAGAGGATGAATACACGTCTGTGGTGAAGAGTTCACTAATGTCTGTTCCAGCAGGAAGGCTGCTTGCAAGGAGGGCAAGAGGGTAGCACATTATGATGAATCCAAGAATTTAAGACTTGGCTGAATAGGTTGTGTATAAAAAGATGCATACAGAAAAGCCTGGATGGGCGGGGGAGGGGATGCACACTAGGACTTAGTCCAGGAAGGGCTTTTTTTGTGGCTGAAGTGGGAACCTTCTAGAGATAGTTTTCTCTGCAGTAACAGGATAACTTGGCAGTCATCCCAGCGTGATGTTTCTTAATTGTCGTGGGATCAAATGAATACCACATGTGAAAGAGCTTTTTAATCTGAGGTGAGAGGTACAGGTGAGGTGAGAAACAAGGGTGAGGCACAGGTAAGATTAATCACAAGAGTGGGATTTCTTCAGCGTGTTCTTGATGGTATTTTCCATCTGCTCCGGCGTCTATAAAGAAGCACTAGTTTGGGAAGTTTTCTCTTAGTGTCACAGGATCTTTTGTATAAAACTGTGAGAAGGGTCATCCATCTTGACTCCCTCAGTCCCTTGACTCCATTCCTCCAAAACTGCACCATCACTATTTTCAGAATATTGCTCTTGGAGAATGGTTATCTTCCCATGTTCGATATTGTCCTGTTACTCGTGAAGTTTCCAATCACCCAGAAGCCAGGTAAGTGTTGACCCCAACTCAGGAGTGCATCCCGGGTTTCAAGGACAAGTTGTATAGGAGAAGGTGAGAGGGCAATAATGGGAGACAAATTTGTTCAACTTGGTTTGCAGCTCAGGGAAGCTAGTGGGAGATATAGGATCCGGAACTGCTTGAGGGCTGATGTTGTGGGTTCTCAGGAGTTTGAGCTACACTACCCCTCGACCTTACTCCAGCATATCCTTAAAGTCCTCCCACAGTTTAGAAAACAGTCCAGTTCTGCCCCAGATTAAGAATGGCCATCACTGGGGCCACAACCCCAGGCCCCCCCACATCAGAAGGATGTGGACCGCTCCGGAATTAAAATTTCACCTGAGTTGGGTGCGATGAACCAAAAGTACTTAAAACTTTTAATCTACCTAACTTTCTTATTTTCTTTTCTCATGTTAATCAACAAATATTTCCAACAATAATAGACTCAATTTTTACCTACATTTTAAATTCTACACATGAGACAGGCAGTAGTTTAAATCTAGGGAAGTTATGAGACAAAAGACAAAATCTTTCTACACTATTTGGTTGACTAGGTTAGGAAAGAAGGCAGTGGAGGTGCAAAGTGGGTTGTAGCCACACATATGGGAATAGTATTAACTAATGGAAGGGAATGTTCTTCATACTTAGAGAGCAATTTCACATACCTTTTTTTAAAAAAGAATTTTATTTATTTGAGAAAGAGCACAAGGGGGTGTGGTGAGGGGCAGAGGGAGAAGCAGATGACCCACTGAGCTGGGAGCCTGATACAGAGATCCTGACTGGAGCCCAAGGCAGACGCTTAACCAGTTGAGCCACGTAAGTGCCCCATAATTTCACATTCATTATCTGATTAGGTTCTCTTAATCCTGTGAGGCAGGTATGATTCTTCACACAATATCTATAAAAGGAAGCCAAGGCTTAAGGTTGTTAAGAAAATGCTCAAAGCATTTTGCGCTCAAAGCATCATTGTCTGAATGTGGAAGCTTTCCTGCCTGTTCTTTTCTATGCTGCCTCACATCATAGGATTTATTTACTGGGGGTACCCATTTTTAAAATTTATTTATTTACTTACTTATTTATTTATTAACATACAATGCATTATTTGTCCCAGAGGTATAGGTCTGTGAATCATCAGGCTTACACAATTCACAGCACTTACCATAGCACATACTCTCCCCAAGGTCCATCACCCAGTCACCCTATCTCTCCCACCCCACCCCCCAGCAACCCTCCGTTTGTTTCTTGAAATTAAGAGTCTCTTCTGGTTTTTCTCTCTCCCTGGTCCCATCTTGTTTCATTTTTTCCCCTCCCTTCCCCCCATGACCCCCCACCCTGCCTCTCAAATTCTTCATATCAGGGAGATCATATGATAGTTGTCTTTCTCTGATTGAGTTATTTCAGTAAGCATGATACCCTCTAGTTCCATCCACGTCATTGCAAATGGCAAGATTTCATTTCTTTTGATGGCTGCATAGTATTCCATTGTGTATATGTGTGTGTATGTATATATATACCACATCTTCTTTATCTATTCATCTGTTGATGACATCTAGGTTCTTTCCATAGTTTGGTTATTGTGGACATTGCTGCTATAAACATTCGGGTGCACATGCCCCTTCAGATCACCAATTTGTATCTTTAGGGTAAATACCCAGCAGTGCAATTGCTGGGTCATAGGGTAGCTCTATTTTCAACTTTTTTTTTTAAAGATTTTATTTATTTATTTGACAGACAGAGCTCACAGGTAGGCAGAGAGGCAGCCAGAGAGAGAGGAAGGGAAGCAGGCTCCCTGCCAAGCAGAGAGCCTGATGTGGAGCTCGATCCCAGGACTCTGGGATCATGACCTGAGCCAAAGGCAGAGGCTTTAACCCACTGAGCCACCCAGGCGCCCCTATTTTCAACTTTTTGAGGAATGTCCATGCTCTTTTCCAGAGTGGCTGCACCAGCTTGCATTCCCACCAACAGTGTAGGAGGGAGGTACCCGTTTTTTTTTCTTTCTTTTTTTTTTTTAAGATTATATTTATTTATTTGACTGACAGATCACAAGTAGGCAGAGAGGCAGGCAGAGAGAGAGAGAGGAGGAAGCAGGCTCCCTGCCAAGCAGAGAGTCTGATGTGGGGCTCGATCCCAGGACCCCGGGATCATGACCTGAGCCGAAGGCAGAGGCTTTAACCCCCTGAGGCACACAGGTGCCCCGAGGTACCCTTTTCTTAATAGAATGTTGGGAGAAGTTTCTTCTTTACCTCTACTTTTATTTCTGCTTTAAAAAATTAGAAAATTGGGGCACCTGGGTGGCTCTCTGCTCAGCGGGGAGCCTGTTTCCCTTCCTCTCTCTCTGCCTGCCTCTCTGCCTACTTGTGATCTCTGTCTGTTAAATAAATAAAGTCTTAAAAACATTAGAAAATTGAAGCCCAGTCAGTTTGATGGCAAAAGCAGGTGATAGCAAAGATCAGTTGCAAGATACTGCACCAGGTACTGTAGGGAGTACAAAGATGAGAGGCACAGCCCAGGCCTCCAGGGGCTTTCATCGGGGAAATATACAGAGCATGTTTAAGAAGGGGCCAGGGACCATAGAAGATTTAGCTGATTTCTTCCTTGATAGTTGAGGAAACAGAGGCCTAACATCAAAGATTCCCCACTTGAGTTATTCCAAATTATCTCTCAATGCTGTCTCCTTTCGTGAAGTTCAGGCTCCCCAAGAACGAGACATGGTTTCCTGATTCCTATGTTGTCCCCAGGGTTCACACACTGCCAGTACTGAGCAGGCACCCATGAAATGGATCTTGACCCCAATTTCTCCTATATGTACAACATGCCTTGTATGTTTTCCCCCATTTAACCGGTATTTATTTAGTTTCTGCTATGTGATAGGCACTGTTCTAAGAACTTGGGAAGATTTAGGGAGCAGAACAGACAAAAATCCCTGCCCTTGCAGAGTCAAAATGTACATTCATTGTTTTGCTCCCATGGAGTTTGCTCCCTGCGTGGTATATAGGATAGGAGAGATGTTGAGCATCTTGGCTTCCAGGTTTGGTTCTTCTGTGCTCTTACAGCTAAAGAAATGCATGATTTCTAATAGCCGAGGAAGTTTCAGGTATCCTCCTGTAACTCTTTCTGTTAAACTTGGCCCCAACAAATCTGAATTTCATTGGAAATTTTAGGGAACTGTCTGCGTGAAGACACAGAATGGCAAAGGGCCTGCTTGAGGGGTTGGTGGAATTGATTAGCTGGAAATTAGGCCTGGCTGAGATCAGAGCAGAGGGCCTTGGAGAGGCCATTTAGGTCTTGGGCAACTGAGAATGTTTTGAAGCTTTTGCAGAGGAAAAATAAATGGTTATCTGTATGAGGGAGGTTTCCCTGGTGGTGGTGAGAAGGGTTCACCAGAGAGGACCGAGACAAATTGGGAGTGTCCTACACAGAGCCTGCTAGGAAATACTAGACCTAGAGCAGGACAGAAGAAATGAGAAGAGGGAAGAGAAGCCGTACAAGGAGAAACAATACAACTAGGCGGCTGATGGAGAGAATCAGTGAGGGTGATCAGTATCTGAGAGGATGCTGGTGACATTAGCCATTACAAATGCAGGACAGTGAACAGGCTTTTGATTGCTAGATGGGAATGATATAATGAATGCAACTTTGGATATTTTGTACCAATTATGTAGGACAGTATCCCTCATATGGTTGATGCCAAATTATTAGTTTTAATTCATCCCAACACCTATGAGTTCCTACCACTTGCTAAGTGTTAGAGATCATACAAAGATGAGTAAGACAAGGAAAAAAAAAGATAGTAAGACAAATCTTGCCTCAAATAGCTTTCAGCCTGATGACAGAAATACATAATAATAATAATAATAAAATAATAAAAAGAGGTATAAGAATCATCAAGACCTGAAGAAGAATAAGATTATAGTCCTTCAGAGGTAAGCTGTGATGGTTAGTATGCATTTTTTTAAGTTGACCTTTTTCAGCATGTTTCCAAGGGCTGTGGTCGACTGTGGCCATAGGATCTCCAATTGTATGTGAGAGCAACCTGGGGCAGCTCTGACAGCACTGGTCTGCGTAACATCTACCTGCAGCTGCTAGAAGGAAAAGGAAGGGCCTCCCTCCACCCCCCGGTCCCCCGCAAATGGCAAAAATATTTATTGAAATGATCAAGTTCAGAAGTATCTAATAAATGTTGACTGTGCACTCAAGTGTTGGGATTAGACTATAAAAATCTTGGTGAATTCCTTCCAGGGGGATGGCAGGAGCTGCTGTTGGCTCACCAGCCTCCTGGAGTTTCCCTGGTGAAATCTGAAACCAGGGAGGGAGGAAGAAAGCAGGAGGCCACTCCAGGTTTGTAGGTGGCAGGTTTAATAAGCAAAGGGAACTTGCATACAAGGCTTATCTTGGACTGCCGCAAGATGGGGAAAAAACAATTTTTTTTTTAGCAACAAAAACCTGTTTTATTTTTTTCAAATACAGATACAGAAGTTTGCATGTTTTGCAAATATTGCTTCAAAGCAACCTTTCTGTACACAGCACCTTCTGTTCTCATAGCTCCTAAACACAGATATGTATCCACAGTGCAATGTGGGCTCATCGAGTATCCAACTTGCACAACACTCATCATTTAAAGAGACAAAATGATTAGTCAAACCACAACTGTTTTTGTCAAAGTAATTTTTAAAAAATTTTATTTATTTATTTGACAGAGAGAGCACAAGTAGGCAGAGCAGCAGAAGAAGGAGAGGGAAAAGCAGGCTCTCCACTGGAGCAGGGAGCCTGATGCAGCACTGGATCCCAGGTCTCCAGGATCAGGACGTGAGCGGAAGGCAGATGCTTAACCGACAGAGCCACCCAGGCACCCCATAAGGCAATTTTTTATAGGTGGATAGTTTTTCTCTAAAGGAAATTTAGGTAGTGTACCTATTTCTAAATGGTAACAGTAATCTTTGCAAATAACAACTTCCAGTGGCCCAGCTTGGGGTTAATTCAGCTTGACCCAGAAATTGGAATGGAGTCTTTCTCAACATGACTTTAAATTAGACAGGCACACTGAGGTAATTAGAACCGGGAGTCATTCCTCCTTCCCTAATGACAAAAGTCACAGCGAGTGAAATGGGATTATTTTCTTGACAAAATTTAAACAATAAACCCAACCAATGATGGCCACTTGGCACAATGAGGGTATTTCAGTTTCCACTTCCATCTTTGGAAAATAAATGAGATTGAGTCCCTTAAAGTTGTAGTTTCCCCAGAAGTGATGCTCAAATGTATTTTCAGAAAAGAAAAATCAGTAATTTAATAATACCACAGTGCGCATACCTCACAGCTGTGGCTCACACCCACCGGCCAAATCTTGAAAGTTTATAAGGTGGCCTTGATGGGGTTCAGTCATGTACAGTGTCAGTGCTCTGAATAACCACATCCCTATCTCAAGGCTGTGTCCTTGGAGCTGCCTCTGGGAGCAGGAAAGGCAAGCACCCCACATCCCAAGGACAGGGGAGATGGGGAAACCTCCAAGTATATGGGTCTAGCTCACAGGTCAATAGGCAGATACAGATACATGAGTGATAATCCATGCCTATAAACAGCTAAGAAAAAGATGGGCAGAAATGATTTGGTAGATCTCAATTTACTGTAGTCTACACTGGCAGACTGGAGATGAACCACAGTTTAGGCTTGCTTTGGGCTAGTCAGTCCCAAGGCAGATTGGCTGATGAGGGAAGCCTTTTTCTTTTTTTTTTTTTTAAGATTTTATTTATTTGACAGAAATCACAAGTAGGCAGAGAGGCAGGCAGAGAGAGAGGAGGAAGCAGGCTCCTTGCTGAGCAGAGAGCCCGATTCAGGGCTTGATCCCAGGACCCTGGGATCATGACCTGAGCCGAAGGCAGAGGCTTTAACCCACTGAGCCACCCAGGCGCCCCAAGGGAAGCCTTTTTAAACACGGCAGCTGGGGTGTCTGGGTGACCTGGTTGGTTAAGCGCCTGCCTTCAGCTCAGCTCATAATCTCAGGGTCCTGGGATCTGGCTCCAGGTCTGGCTCCCTGCCCAGTGGGCAATCTGCTTCTCCCTCTCCCTCTGTACCTCTTTGCCTCCTCCCACTCCCCACCCCTCATGCTCAGGTGCTCTCTCTCTCTCAAATAAATAAATAAAAAATCTTAAAAACAAAACAAAACAGGGGCACCTGGGTGGCTCAGTGGGTTAAAGCCTCTGCCTTGGTCCCACCCACCCCCCACTCTCTGCCTCCTTGTGATCTCTGTCAAATAAATAAAATCTTTAGGGGGGAAAAAAACCCAAAACAAAAACAAACAACAATAAAAAACAAGATCGCAATGGACATTGTAAGCAGCAGGACAAACCTCTTCTGAAACTCATCGGTTTTTTAGTACTATTTTTCTGAGTTTATTTGATAAAAACAAAGATGTGTCTTCTTCCAAACTGTCAGTGGTAAGTTCTTCAGTAAGTGGTATGTGATAGCCAGGTTGTGTGGTAAACTGTTACTTCCTTCCACATACATAGTTGTCTCTGGAAGTTCATGCCTGGTGGAGCCTGATACAGATGCTGTATTTTTAACTTTTCCTTAAAATATTCAACCTTTGCCTCAGAGTAGACACACACTCCAGCAAGTGTCAGGCATTGCATCAGCTCCTGCTCTTTCTGCCCAAGATTGCTTCAATCCCGTGTACCTTCTCCTTTCTCCTTGTCCTTTTTTTGTAGTTGACTCCTTTCTTTGTAAAATAATCAGATACTTCCTGTCTTCCAGCTTGGCAATGTTTTTTCACATCTCTAGGATCAGAAGAATTAAGAGTCTTGTCCATGGTTCTCTTGGCTCTTTTTCTTTTTGGAGATGATAAGCTGTTTTATTTTCAGCATCTTTGCTTTATTTAATAATTGTGATGCTGCCTTCTAATGACCTGTTGATCATCAGTTACAGACTGAGATCAGGAGGTGTGATTCTGTGTCCTCCTAATAGAGCTTCCGAGTCACCGATTCGAATTTGATCATTACTTGACCAGCAAGCAAGAGCACCTGTCCTCTCTTGCCTTTCCTGGTCTCAGAATGAGGAGAGTTATTGGAAACATGAGCCAAACCAGACTTCCAACAATCAATCGGCCAAAACCTCTGCCCCATCCCTTGTTGGAGTAAGCTTTGGCTAAGAATCATGATAGGGTCTCTATAGCAGGGAGTGTTGAATTTAAATCTTGTATTTATTTTTTAACCTTAAAAAATTTATTTATTTTTGCTTTTAAATATGCACTGATTCCAGCTGTTTGGGTTGAACGTCCGTTTAGTTAAAAAAAAAAAAAAAGACTTCCTTTCTGTATGTGTTTTGGTATATAAAAGTGATATAGAGTCATTGTAGAAAACTTGAATTATAGAATGCTAAAGTTTGAAGAAAATGACCCAAAGTACCCATCATAACTCACTAGTGATGTTTTATTTCCTTCCTGTCATTTTTGTTTTCAAAAACACAATTTAAACATATACCTTAGCGAGAAATACATATGCTTAGTTTTTCATTTTGATTTTGCTTAGCAAGTTCTGTGTGTTTTACATTTAAACAACCAATCCTTTGCACCCCAGTCACCTTTGGAGTTGTTTTTGTTACCCTCCTGTTACACATTTACTCAACATCGGACCTTTGTGTCTGGTCAGCATGGGACCTTTGGCCACATTTCATTAATAAGGCAAATGCCCAGGAGGAGGGAATTACACTACTTTTCTAGTTCTGATTAAGCATCCTACTGCATAAGCTTTCATTTTCATAGCTTAATGTATAATTTGATTACTCTTCTGAAAGATGGGTTGTTCCGGGAGCTGTGAATATCATAAGACTTTGACCTGACCAAACTCTATCCCATTAAACACGGGCTTTAAAAATGACTTTCAGAGAATTTATCATCATTTGGTCAGATGCTCAGAATCCCCAGTTGCTGCAGTCGTATTTATTTAAACCCAACAGTACATGGTTGATGATTGGCCAGGTTGAGACTAGTGCATTCAGGGAGTATGAAATTAAGGGAATCACCTACCATCTCCACATTTTTCTAGCCCAGACTTAGAATTTCAGTTGTGTGATTGCGCTTCTAGAAACCACAGGTAACTGATCACTGTGATTGGTTCTCATCAGGGTTAGGTGGAAAGAGGGAAATAACCTTTCTGAGCTTTATCGATACCTGGAATTTTCCAAGCAAGGCAGGTTGATAAAGACCAGTATCTGAAAATTCAGAAAAGACTCCAATTTTGCCTTACTCCCTTGAGGAGCCTCCCACTTGGTTGAAACTGGTTATAATGGCAGCTACTGCCATTGCCAAGTCCATGCCCCATGTCCACTCAATTGCCAGTTGTAAGCATTATGTACTTCCATAGTTAATTCAGACAGAAAAAGCTTATGTTGTCAAAATTTCTTGTTTTAATCACTTTTGTTTCTCTGAGTAGCCTTGGCTCAAAAGTGCTTCATGTCCTGACAGAGAAAGATGCTATAACAGGGCATGCCAATATCATTATTCTCTAATATGGTACCCAGTGCAAACCAGGAGAGGGACACAACACAGGCGTGTACATGTTGCTCATGACAACGGCAGACACTCTGGCCGATCTTAGAAATGGCTCTATAGCTGAAGGTGCAGAGAAATCCTCTTACCCTCAAATCAGTGGTGAAGCCAGATGTGAGAAGACATGATCAGTCCAAGCACGCAAGAGCTGAGCTGGTCTTTCTCTGAGGCCTTGAATATCAATCAGATAACTGCTGGCCCAAGAAACCCTTGAATTGCAGGCAGCTGTTGTTTGTAGCCCTCTTTGCAATGGCAAAAAGTTGGAAACAATCCAGTGAGATAAATTATAGAACAAGAGAACAAACAAGAGAATTCTACCCGGTTGCTGAAAAAAAGAATGAGGCATCTCTTTATGTTCTGACACAGGAATGTATTTAAGTTTTTTTTTTTTAAATAAATGAAAAAGAATAGATTACATAAAGGCATACACATCATGATTCCATGGGGGGTGGTGAGGAATAATACTATGAATGCCTTTGCCTGCATATACAAGTTCTCTAACGGCACAGAAAAACCCGTTGACGGCTAACATACGCGAGCGCTAAGGAGAGAAGTGGGGGTGGGTAAGGCAGAGATTTTTACTTTTTACCTTATGCACATCTGTACTACTTGAATTATTTTTAATACATACATATTTTAAAAATGAAAATTAAAAAGGAGTTGAAACATTGTATCTATAGTTAACAATATTGTATCACATACTTAAAAAGTCATGAGGGTAGATCTCCTGGGTTTCTACCACAATCAAATAAAGTATAAGTGAGACATGCTTGAGGTGGAAACTTAAAAATATCCAAAAGCATAAGAAAAATGGAATTCACCTGCGAGTCTTTCAACCAGAGACAAACACTGTTAATATTTTGTGATATTCCTTCTGGTGTACTTTCTGCGGGCATATAGACATAATTATATTTTGGATGAGAGCATACATCTGTAGAGTTTATTATGCCACATTTTTGAGCCTGTTTTTCTAGATTTAAATCTCTAAAACACCTTTATGATTATATAATGTTCTGTTTTGTGGCTCTATTATAATTTCTTTCCCCATTCATCTCTTTCCTAACATCTTAAGCTCTTCTCCTTAATACTTAAACAATCCCTTGTGCGTATTATTGGCAAAGCTCTGGGCTCTGAGCAATAGCAGTGGCTTGCCCTCAGCCTGGGGTGAGGATGGCCTTGGGGACCTCCTGGAAACATTTCAGGCACATGTTAGCATCCTCTAGAGAGAGCTACCTACCATTTGCCATTTGCAAATTACCATTGCCCTTCATCACGCTCTGGCTCCTTACCCAGGTTTATACTATTGTTGTTAATAGTGTAATAGATATAGTTTTTGGTTCCTAGAATTGTTGCCACCTGGCCATACCCTATAAGCCTTTGTTTGTTGTCTGTCTCCCCACCTGGCCTCCACAGATGGCAGGGACTTTGTGTGGTTTTGTTCTCTGCTATGCCCCCCTGTGCCTAGATCAGTGCGGGGCACGTGGTAGGCTGTCAGTAAACATGAACATACAGAAGGAGGCTCTTCAGTGATCCTATTTCTCTTTTCTACTTAGAAAGGGTAATGACTGGGGCACCTGGGTGGCTCAGTCGGTTGAGTGTCTGCCTTCAGCTCAGGTCATGGTCCTAGTATTCTGGGATCGAGTCCTGTATCAGGCTCCCTGCTCAGCGGGGAGTCTGCTTCTCCCTCTCCCTCTGCCTGCTCTTCTCCATGCTTGTGCTCTCTCAATCTCTCTTTCTCTCTGTCTCAAATAAATAAAATATTTTTAAAATGGGGGGAGTAGTTACTATCCAGGTCCTGATTATAAATATTGCCTAAGCAGCCTTTGTGAAGTCAGTATGCTGTACTTCTTGGGTTTCCACACCTTGCTCTTAGAATCACCCAGTGTTAGACCTAATCTACCTTTCATCTACATAAAAGGATAACCTAGGTTCACCACAGTAGTAAGGGATGAAGAAGTGAAAGATGGAAGGAACAAAATGATTTAACTCCTCAGAAAATTTACAGTCTGGATGGAAGGAAGATGAAGATCTATGAGCAAATGATAAACATTTGGTGGCAATAGATCATTATGTGTCAGATTGTACATGTAACTCCATTTCTGCCTTCCAGGATTTCATAATCTGGTAAAAGACCATTTAAACAAATGGTATATTTATAGGGGTAAATATGGAGGAAGCAATAAGAATGGCAATAGAGAGACATTTTGGGGAAAAACTGGAAGGAAGAATTCCTTTTGCTTGGAGGAGTCCAGATGGGTTTCTGGCGGGAGGAAAGGAGAGCGCTTGAGCTGATGTTCTAGGCCATGTAAAGAGTGATGGTCAGAGGTGTGTGGGGAGGAAGGCCACAGACAGCAGCACACTATGCAAGGAAAGGCACAGAGAAATGAAAATGCTCAGCATAACTGAAGAAAGGCAACTCTCTCACACTTAGAAGAGAGGAGGAGGGGAGGGATCTAGGTGTTGAGGGCTGGCCTGAGAGGGAAGGAGTGATCGACTGTGAGATAGAAAATTCTCTTGGGCCAGATGCCTCTGTGCTGCGGGCTTGGACTTTATCAGTTAAGTAGTACAGAGAGACACTGAGGGTTTCTCAGTAGAGATGTGACAAAATCAGATCTGTGTCTTAGATGATTGATAGGATCTCTGACACACTGGGTTGAGTGGAGAGGAGAGCTAGAAGCAGTGGAATCATGAAGAAACTTGCAGTTGATGGTTATGGTGTAACAGAGATCCGAGCCAGGGAAGCCCTGGAGATGGTTTCAGAGATATTTTGGGAGAAATTGATTGGAAGGGGTAGGGGACTTCCAAAAGCTGAGAGCCCTTGGGGTAGGAGTGTTTATTTATAGGTGGTCTAAACATGGGCTGTGCTATCTGGTCAGGAGAATCTCCAGATTTTCAGATTGTGGCCTTAGCCAACCAAACCAGGGGAGGAGCAAAAGAAAACTTCAAAACCATAACAAGAAACACTGAAAAATAGAAGGAAACAAAGTTTATCTCTACCAGCGTCCTGACCTCAAGTAACTGACTTCAAAAGTGACTCTGGTCCTTTGTGTTGGAAACGCAGCACAAAAACTACAGGTTGAAATGCTCAGGGGGTCTGATTCAGCTTTTCCTCTTCCCTGCATCCATGGCTTCTCAGAATATTCTCCTAAGGGCGACTGCCATAGGATGCTCTGTGACTAAACCAAAAGCAGGTGCTCCCATGAGTTACAGACTTTCTATCAAGCAGGATTAACTCCCAGTACTCCTTTGTTCCTTTAGGACCCTCACCCCTCCACTCTTGCTAAACTTGTCTGTTGCTCAAACAATATTCATGCCCATTACTGGTTTCCATCTCTGGCAGGACTGGTTTGGATGTAACCTTTGGCTCTTTTAAATTTATTTTTTAAAGATTTATTTATTTTTTTGGTGGGGAGGACAAGGGTGGAAGAGAGAGTCTTAAGCAGACTCTGCACTGAGCATGGAGCCCGATGTGGGGCTCCATCTCACAACCCTGAATTCAGGACTTGAGCGGAAACCAAGGGTCCGTTGTTTAACGGACTGTGGCACGCAGGTACCCCCGCTCTTTTTAAAACTGTGTGTGTCCTCTCCTTGCTTTATCATAATTCATCCTTTCCAAAAAGCTTTCTTGATTAAGTTCTATTATTCTACTCCCAAATCTCTGCCACTTTTTGGTCTCTATATTATAGTAGCTGAGTTTATATTTCCTGTGCGTATGCTCTGTCTGCTATGTGACTGTGAGCCCCTGTAGTCTCTACCCGGCTCACCTTGTTTTTGGTGACCGCTGAGTAGAATCAAAGACAGACATTAAAGTGGTAAGGGCAGATTTTAGACAGTAATATATTATTGCAACAGGGAAAAGAGTTCAGTGTGAACTGAACTCAATTTTGATCTGCTCAGAGTTGGCTGGGCATCTTAAAGAGAGAACAAAGGAATAGGGAGGAGGATGAGTGAGGGCTCTAGAATTAGGAAAGCAAAATCTTACAAAAAGCCAGAGAGGTGGCAGGTGGGTGTCCCTGTGAAACCCATCTGGGTTTGCTAACTGGCACTTATTAAAGTCAAGCTCCTACCCTCCCATAGAAACTGGGAGACAGTAGCCTTCTATCTGTTCTATCTTCTATATGTTCTATAGTTCTATCTTTAGGTGTTGGCTGGAACAAACAATAAATTCTCTTGGCTTGGCAGCCTTGGATTTTCTCAGGCAGAAGCTTTAGGAGGGGCTAGGGTCATCCAAGGGATTTGGCTTTGAGCTGTTGGAAATTATGTTAATTTTTTACCTCTTTATAGGTCCAGGTTGGGACCTAGTAAGGAAGAGGGTTCAGAGAAACCTGGCTAGAGTTTAGGTCAAGGAGAGAATCTTTGTCAGTAGGTCAAGAAAATAAAGAACAAGTGGGAAAGTATCTACTCTGATCACAATAGAAAGTCTCGAGACCAGTAGAGGGTATTATAAGGAAACAAAGGATAACTTTAATTACACTACCCCACAATAAGATTGCTAAATTTGAATCACCAAAAAAACTAGGTTTATTGTCCATGCTGTGTTCTGCTAAAATCCCAATAAATAAACTGTTTAGTTCATCTATCTCTGGTCTCCCAAAATAAAAATTAATATTGTGAGCAGAATTTTAGTTTAAATAACTTGTACATTGTTAGTTCCTGATGATACACAGAAACAATTGTGCAGCTAGGCTTGTTATTTAAGAACTTGCTCCCTTAAAACTAAGGGAAAGTGACCTTTGCTTTCAAATATCTGGCTTGATCATTTAAAAGTAGTTAGTGGGCGCCTGGGTGGCTCAGTGGGTTAAACGTCTGACTTGCTCAGGTCATGATCTCAGGGTCCTGGGATCCAGCCCCAGGTTGGGCTTCCCACTCAGCAGGAAGACTGCTTCTCATTCTCCCTCTGCCACTCCCCTTGCTTGTGCTCTCTCTGTCTCTTTCTCAAACAAATAGAATCTCTTTTAAAAAAATAAATTTTCATTCCTTAGCCTTTATTATGTATATTTTGTAAATGTACAGTGTTCCTTTTTTTTTTTAATGCCTCTTTGTATTTGAAATTGGTAATTTGATTTATGTTCTCTGATATTCTGGTCTGCTATGGTTTATAGCTAGTGATATAGTGACCCTTATTTTTCCATGTGATGCTCCTGATAACTCTTTCATTGTGGTCAAAAAGGAAAAAAAAAAGGTGGGCATGTATAGGAATAGCCTTCAAATCTTTATGTACTCTTTACTGAAAGTGAGAACATTAAAGAGCTAGAGTTGTTTGCAGAAAATATGTTGTTTTTTGATGAAATAGAATTTAGAGACCCTGCAATGCAGTCTTAAGCATACAGTTAAACCAGTTTTAACAAATGCTTACACCCATAGAACTCACACCTCTACTGAGATAATTAAGGTATAGATATAGATATATTTCCATCAACCAGAAAGGTCCATCACACCCTTGACCAGTCAATGCCAGCCACTTACAGAGGTAACCGCTGTTTTAACACATAAATTGATTAGCTACAGAACTTCACGTACCTGGAATTATACATTTTGTACTCTTTTGTGTCTGACTTATTAAACTTGGTATAATGTTTTGGAGATTCATTCATGTAGTTAGCAATCTGTTGATTTTTACTATTGAATAGTACCCCATTGTATGAATATACCACAGCTTGCTTATTCTATTGATGGATAGCTGGGCTGTTTCCAGGTTTTGGTTATTAGGAACAAAGGTGCTCTGAACATTCTCATATAAGGCATTTTGTGGACATATGTCTTATTTTCTTTGGATAAACACTAGTATTAACATTGCTGGGTCATAGGATTAGATGTATGTTTAACTATTTAAGAAACTTCCAAGCAGTTTTCCAAAGTGGTTGTACCATTTTACCTTCTCACAAGCAATGATAAAAATTCTGTTTGAGAAAACAAAAATTCTGTTGGTTCCACACTCTTGCTGATATGTGATGTTTCCATTCTTCAAAATTTTAACCATTTTAGTGAATTTGCAATGGTATTACGGTTAATTTACACTTCCTTAACAATCCTCATGAGTGTCTATATATGATATATATAATATATACACATATATAATCCTCTTTATGTGTTTATTAGGTATTAATTTGCCTTCTTTTGTGAAGTATCTGTTCAAGTCTTGTACCCATTTAAAAAATTGGGTTGTTGGGGTGCCTGGTGGCTCAGCCAGTTAACCATCTGCCCTCAGCTCAGATCATGAACTTGGGGTCCTGGGATCCAGTCCAGGTATCAGGCTCCCTGCTCTGCAGGGAGTCTGCTTCTTCCTCTCCCTATGCCTCCCCCTGCTTCCTGTTCACATTCTCTCTTTGTTTCTCAAATAAATAAATAAAACCTTTAAAAAATTGGGTTGTTCATCTTCTTATTAAGGCATTATAGGGGTGCTTTACATATCTTAGTTGAAAGTCCTTTGTCAGATTTATTTATTGTGAATACTTGCTCCTAGTCTTTGGTGTGTCTCTTCATTTCTTAATGGCACTTTTGTTTTTTTAAAGATTTATTTATTTATTTGAGAGAGAGAGAGAGAGAGCAGTGGGAAGGGGCAGAGAGAGAATCTTAAGCAGACTCTTCACTGAGTGCAGAGCCCAGTTCAGGGCTTGATCTCATGACCCTGAGATGACAAACTGAGCTGAAACCAAGAGTTGGATGCTTCACCAAATGTGCCACCTAGGTGGCCCTTAATAACATCTTTTGATGAACAGCAACTTTTGCTTTTTTTTTATGGTTTAAAGAAATATTTTCATGCAAGTATAGTTGACATACAACATTATATTAGTTTCACGTGTACAATAGAATATTCAGTAACTCTACCCATTATGCTCTGCTCATACAAGTGTGTGATGACTCACTAAGATTGGTTTAGGATGGCCCTAGCCCCTCCTAAAGCTTCTGCCTGAGACAATCCAAGGCTGCCAAAAGAATTTCTTTGTTCCAGCCAACACCTGAAGATAGAACAGGCTACTGCCTCCCAGTTTCTACGGGAGGGTAGGAGCTTGACTTTAATAAGTGCCAGTTAGCAAACCCAGCTTTCACATGGACAGTCACCAAACTATCAGTCACCAAACAATGCTATTACAACACCATCGATTATGTTCCCTAAACTTTCAACCTATGAATTATTCATTAGATAACCAGAAGCCACTACTGCCCATGCACCTTCACCCATTTTGCCCAACCCCCACTACCTTTCCTTCTGGCATCCATCAGTTTTTTTCTCTGTATCTACGGGTCTGTTCCTGTTCCTGTTTTTTGTTTGTTCCTGAGTTTTGGTTTTTAGATTCCACATACAAGTAAAATCATATGGTCTTTCTTCCTCTGGCTTGTCTCAGAATAGCACCCTCTACATCCATCCATGTTGTTGTGCATGGCTGTATGTCATTCTTTTTTTTTTTTTTTAAGATTTTATTTATTTATTTGTCAGAGAGAGAGAGAGAGAGAGAGAGAGAGAATGAGCACAGGCAGACAGAGTGGCAGGCAGAGGCAGAGGGAGAAGCAGGCTCCCTGCCGAGCAAGGAGCCCGATGTGGGACTCGATCCCAGGACGCCGGGATCATGACCTGAGCCGAAGGCAGCTGCCTAACCAACTGAGCCACCCAGGCGTCCCTGTATGTCATTCTTTTTCATGGCTAATGTATATATTTATGTGTGTATGTGTGTGTATATACACACACATTACTACTTCTTTATGCATTCATCTATTGATAGGATGGATAATTGGGTTACTTCCATGTCTTGGCTATTATAAATAATGCTACAACAAGCGAAGGAGTGCATATATTTTTTTAAATAAGTGTTTCTTTTTTGCAGGGGTTAATACCCAATATTTGCATTACTGAATCATACTGTGTCTTTATTTTTAAATTCTGAGGAACCTCCATATATTTTCCATAGTGGCTGCACCAATTTGCATTCCCACCAACAGTGCACAAGGGTTCCTTTTCCTCCACATCCTCACCAATACTTATTATTTCTTGTCTTTTTGATTCTAGCCATTCTGACAGGTGTGAGGTGATATCTCATCATTTAAAAAAAATATTTTCTTTTTTTATTTGACAGAGAGAGGGAGAGAGCATGAATCATGGGAAGAGGCAGAGGGAGAAGCAGACTCCCTGCAGAGCAGGGAACCCTACTTGGGACGCAATCCAGGAACCCCGTGATCATGACCTGACCTAAAGGCAGACACTACACCGACAGAGCCACCCAGGTACCCCACTCCTTATGGTTTTGATTTGCATTTCCCTGAAGGTTGGTGATGCTGAGCATCTTTTCATGTGTTTATTGGTCATCTATGCGTCTATATTAGACATCTATATGTCTCTTCAGGTCCTCTGCCCATTGTTTAATCATATTATTCATATTTTGGTGTTGGGTTGTACAAGCATTTTACGTATCTTGGTATTAACCCTTTATTGGATATACTATTTGCAAATATCTTCTATTCAGTAGGCTGCCTTTTTGTTTTGTTGGTAGTTTCCTTCAGTGTGCAAAAGCTTTTTAAAAAATATATCTATCTATCTACCTATAGATATATATATATATATATTATTTCTTTTCAGTGTAACAGAATTCATAGTTTTACACCACACCCAGTGCTCCATGCAAAGCATGCCCTGCATAATACCCACCACCTGGCTCCCCTAACCTCCCACCCCCCGCCCTTCAAAACCCTCAGGTTGTTTTTCAGAGTCCATAGTCTCTCATAGTTCATCTCCCCCCCAGTTCCCCTCAACTCCCTTCTCCTCTCCATCTCCCCATGTCCTCCGTGTTATTTGTTATGCTCCGCAAATAAGTGAAACCATATGATAATTGACTCTCTCTGCTTGACTTATTTCACTCAGCATAATCTCTTCCAGTCCCGTCCATGTTGCTACAAAAGTCGGGTATTCATCCTTTCTGATGGAGGCATAATACTCCATAG